>JAQGBT010008048.1:0-10259 GCA_034698585.1 Disparrhopalites patrizii
GGACAGTTACCCAGGTGTGACATAATACACAGGGCATCTCTCGGGTATGCCATGGGCTAAAACCTAACTATATGTACCTATGTACACACAAAATTAATATGGATGTGTATGCTATGCATCCACATATATCTTTATATCATATAAACACTTACATATGTACATTAAACAGAAGGAGGCTGGCCTCCCGCAAATTCGCCTGTGTGAATGTGCTGATGTCGTTAATGTGGTGAAGGCGTGGCGGTTTAAAAATTAACAGGAGTTGTGTTGGGAGTTGATTAATTTAAAATTGAATTACGCACCCTTCCTCCTCCTTTCCCTTGTGGAACTTTCTTTTTAGGTTCGCCCCAAAAAGGTGGTTGTGAGCATGGAGAAAGTTCCCCCATCCTATACTGGTTCTAATGGAGTTATATTATCTGCAGGAGAAACGGGGGATTATAATGATTGTTATTATTTTAAAACCCCCGCGTTTTTACATACACAACATTTTGCTACAGGCGGAGGTTACTCGGGACCATTTGAGTCGTATATGTAATTACGCAGGTACGAGGGAGAAATATGAGGGTTGCCCATAAATGCTCTTAGCCCTCCCATTTCATTAATATTGGCCCGGTGTATTCCCATGAAATACAAAGTGGATTCAGTCCAAACTTTCACTGGAGCAAGAACAAATGCCGGAGTTTTTTCTTTGGCCATATAATTTTATTTATTTTTCAAATCCGTTCTTATGTATTTATGCAATTATGTTTTATGTATATTTATTATATATTTTTTTTATTATTATATATTTAATATAAATTTTTTATTTATATTAAGTATTATATGTTTGTTATTATGTTTTATATGTATTTATTTTGTTTTTTTGCAATACAAAACGTATCTAAGGGGACTTTGGGGGCAAATAAGGTAAAGCTACACACTGTATTATTCAAAAAAAAATCTGGCTTTTGTTATCATGTTTCCTTCATTTCCCTTGTACAAAATAAAATGCCGCCCTAATTGTATATGTGTACACATATGTTTATAGGTACATGTATAAGCTTAGTATATATGTACATGGTATGTATATTTCTCGTGCACAGTTTTTTTCTCTTCAACTTGTTTTTTTTCTCCTTTCCAGAGAAGCCAGCTCCAGTCAACTGGACTTCTTTAGGATGTTAGATGAGAAAATTGCGGAGGTAAGTTGCTTGACCTTTTCCGGCTTCTTCCATTGTGTATAAACTAAACGGGAGAAACATCAATGAGGCTAATGATAAGAAAACATATATTTTTTTGCTGATGAAAAACAAAATCTTTTTAATAGCATGGAGCCATGTATTTCGTTTCCCCCAAAGGCTTTCCACCTATTCAGTTTAATTGCCTCCCATATTTTTGGGGGATCATTTACGAATTCAAATTAGGGAATTGTTCTTTACTACCCTGAAGCCATGTAGTCGCTTTTATCTTTTATTTTTACCAAATTTTTGGACCCAATTTTTTTTATTAAGGCGAGAGATATAAGCTCACTTTATTTGTAACCGTAAAACATGGTTTCAGTATTTTATTTTTACTAGTATCGTTATACAGTGGAGTCGTAATATAACGGTTGAGTACAAAACCGTCGTATTTAGGCGTTAGAGAAAAAATGAATATAGGGAGGAATACGAAACCGTTGTACAGAGCAAAGTTTCAAAGGTGTGGCCTGAAATCGTAATAGACGTTGCTCAGTGCCGGGGGATTCAAAACTGACCGTATGGAGTAGGATTTTATTATTGCACAACCTTTAGGGAGAATTGTGAAGGCCGCTATAGGACAGAAGTCGCTATAGGTATAGAGGCACATTATGAAGAGTGTTGGCCGTAAAAAGAAGAGCAGAAAAGTTGAGAAAGAGAAGGCCCAAATGAAAGGAGAAACCAAAAAGAAAAACGAAAGCAACAAAATGAGACAGAAAAAGAGAAAGCAGAAAAACAGAAAACAAAAAGAGAAAAATGAAAAACAATGAAAAAAGAGATAAACCAAAAGCGAAAGCAAACGATAAAAAAGCAGATTTAAAAGTAGAAAGCAAAAATAAAAAAGACAGCATAAAGAAAATAGAATATACAAAGGAAAAAGAATACAGAGCGAAAATAACCAGAATAAAAAAGAGAAAGCAAAACGAAAGAGAAAAAGCAAAATGAAAAAGAGAAAGCAAAACGAAATAGAGAAAGTAAAACAATAAAGAGAAAGCAGCACAAAAACGGCAAAGCAAAACAATAAAGAGAAAGCAAAACGAAAAACAGAAAGCAAACCGAAAGAGAGAAAGCAAAACGAAAAAGAGAAAGCAAAACAATAAAGAGAAAGCAGAACAAAAACGACAAAGCAAAACAAAAACCAGAAAGCGGAAAACGGGAGAAATAGAAAGCAAAACAAAAACCAGAAAGCGGAAAACGGGAGAAATAGAAAGCAGAAAAAAGAACTAAAAAGCTATAAGACAGGAGAACGCAAAAAGAAAAGAAAAGGCGAAAGCAGAAGAAAAAGAAGCAAAAAGGAGAAAAAGAAAAAATCAAAAGAGAAATTAGGAGAAAAAGGTTATTGTTTTCATTACAAATGGACCAATGCTCGTAAGAAGAAAGTGGACAAACCGAAATTATTAGGGGGAAAGCCTGCTTGTAATTGTTGCATTTATTTGTCTCCACATTTAAATTAACTTATTTGAATGTCTCCCGAACTTTCTCCAGGGTCCGGACTACGACCCCGAGGAAGCCAAAGTAGAGTACGAGTGTCACCGAAAGCACCTGCTGGACGTGTGGAGTAAGGGCATCCAGAGCTTCTCACTGGGAGCCCGTCGCCGGGAGTCCGAGCCCACATGTACAAAATGTGTTTGGGACGAGGATGGAGATTGATAACACCTGAAAAAATTAATTATACAATATTACCTAGATAAATTAATTATACAATATTACCTAGATAAAATTATATATCAAATTGCCCTCACGTTTTCAAAATATCCACTTTTTTCAAAATCATCACTTTCTAAATTTTTATATGTAGATCCATACATATGTTTTGCGTTTCATTTATTCACTCCTGTTTATATTTTACTAAGTGCTTTCTTCTTTTTTCTAATATATTTGGACGCCTTTCTTGCTGATGGATACTCCCTCTAGATAATTAAAAAGAGACTTCGTAAATCACATATTGCCCTCCTAGAAAATTTTGTACCTCCTCACCATTCAAAAGTTAATTAAAAAATTTAATTAAAATCTAACTTCCGTTTGCCCCTCTCCAATCAAATCTTTTATGGGAGCATTGTAAAATTAAAATCTCCTGCCCAGGAAATAAAAAAGTATTAAAAATTAAATAGTCATAAAAACCGGCAAAATTCCAGAAGAATCCGGGAGAACTTTTATTTTCAGCGGGGAAAATGGACATACTGTATCAATTCTGAAAGCGGATCTCTATAATCAAATGCTCCATGTAGACCGCATGTACTACCTGTATAGACATTTAGTTATGATTAATTCTTCATGGTATTATTGCACTTCAAATATGTTTATATGTACACAGGGTGTTTCTTGGCACCCTGTACATATGTCTATATCTACGCAAAAATGGTTTCTTCTACACGAATCAAAAATGTAATTAAATTACGCCAATGAAAATTTTCATTCGCAAAAAAAATGCTCGTTATAAAACAATTTTCAAACAATAAAATATCTTATGAATAATAATATTTATGTATATAATATAGCTATATCGTCATTAAAGAAATAGCATACGAAATTTGATGCAAAGAATTAAAGCTGATCATCTCCTTCCAGGGTTAATCCAGCATTAAAGAATGTCCTAAAATCACTCCAATTCTAAAATTAATGGAGGCTGATTAAACATGATCAGATTTGATTCTTCCCACCTAAAATATAAAGGAATTAAATTATGTATTTAAATACCTATATTAAACTTTTACTGCATACGTACGTACAGAGACAATCAATCAGAATTGGGAAGGATCAACTTGAAATCCGACAATTTATTCCGAAGGGGAGAAAAAAGGGTTAAAAAATAGAGATTTGTACCCTCAAAAATGGAAACATGATTAAAGTAATTTAAATATGTACATACGTATTATATGAAAGGAATAAAATTAATTAAACAAAAATAATGAGTAAATATACATATAAAAATAAATTATCCAACGAGTTTATCCAACCAACATGGAAACTTTGATTTCTTTGCTTACAAAATTAATTATTAGGTATATTCAATATGGATAATAATAATCGTCGACTGAAAATGGAAACTCGTATTAAATTAAGTGTTGTAATACATATGTTATGGAACAAAATAAAAGCTTTTATCCCCCAGAAATTTTATTGCTGATCCCGAAAAGTTATTATATTCCCTTTATATCCCCATAGAATTAATTTCCTCAGAGGAGCAATAGGAAATATAAGTACTTTTACTCGGATGAGACAAAAAAAAAAGAGAATTCGGATTGGATGAGGATAAAATAAGTTTTTTATGGCTTCTATTGTTCCCAGGCAGAGATGAGTATATGATATAAGTATTTATGTATCTACGTACACATACATATAAACCCTTTGTATCACAACCAGGAAGCGTATTCCTTCTTTATCTACCAAGGTAAAGGCCCTAAAAGGTATTATCACTATTAATCCAATATTTATTAATAAATTGTGTACTATGGTATACTATCACCCCATAATCGTAATAAGATAAGGGATAATAGGGATGAACAAGCTCCTCGGGGGGTGACTCATATGTGTACATATACCGCCCCCTTCTTTAATACGGATATATGTATGTACATATGTATAGCTATACAGGTAATAATAAAATTCATATCTTGCTTCTTTTTGGGAGGACATTCATCCTGTCTATATCCAACTTAATCATTAAATACCCGGAAAATACTGTGTAAAACATGCGTATAATAAGCTTATATACCGTATAGGCTTACATACATGTATTCTTTTCATATATATATATCAATCCAATATAATATCCCTTCTCATGTACTACTAAAATACTTTTTGGCGGTAGAATTGCACTTTATCCATATTTCCTCATCACATTTGTACAGAGAAAGTTTTTCCAAAAAATTGAAAGAGAGAAATCGGGAGAAAAATTGTGCATTCATTCTTTTCTGAACCAACAATAAAATATCAAGTCCCATTTTTTCTCCTACGAAATCCTATGTAAATGGTCATGCACATGAAACTTTGTTGTTGTCATTCTTTTTCTTTATTGTACATATAGACGTAGATTTTAGTATGCATATTTACCTATTATTATCGTTATTATTACCTATATACAGTTATATTTATTTTATGTTTTTAACTTGTAAATTAATTTTTATTTTACAGATTTACATTTAACTCAATTTTTATTTTACGGATTTATATTTAAATTAATTCTTATTTTAAAGATTTACATTTAAATTAGTTTTTGTTATAAGGATTAAAATTAAAATGGTAAGGTTTTATATTTAAATTATTTTTATTTTAATTTTAACTGTAATTTAATTTTAAAAACGAAGTTCCACTTAAAAAATGAAATCTAATCATATACAGCCAGTTATGGAAGAGATTAAATGCGGTATTCTTCCCAATAATTAATAAAGCTGCATCGTCCGCCTAAAAGCATGACTTTATTTGGTATATGAACCAAACCCAGGAAGGCTTCTTGAAGATAATCAGATTTGAATAATTACCCTCGTGAACACTTCTACCGTCAAAGATTCAAATCATATTCTATTTCAGTATCAACATTTATTATTAAACAATAAAAATTAGTATCATTTATATTATTGACAATATTTTTGTCTTTATCTCTGTAATTAATTTAAATAAAACTAATTATTTTATAACGTGATAAAACACTTCCGCTTATCAGAATCTTCCCCCAGGGTAAACTCCCTCTTGATGTAAATAGATTACACCCCAAAAAAATAAATCGTTTATCACCAACGAAAGTATAACTTTGTATATCATTTAATTATTCCGGAAAAAAATGCTGGATTTATTTTTCAAACTAAATATTAAAGATCAAATATTAAATTCTAAGCTGGGATATTGATAGGAAAAGAGTATTTTGACGAAGCTTCTTTCCTTTGGATGGAAAATAAATAAATTGAATATTATTAATTAATTGTAAAAAATGTGTATGGTAATAATGTTGGCTCGGATTGAAATGAACACTATCATGACTTCTGTACGTCTAACAATCCGGAGGGAAAAGTGTAACAATCAATGGTGTGAGAATGTATGTTAAGCAGAAAAGGAAATAAGACTGAAATGTTCCAGTTTTTTTTTTGTTCTATAAAAATCCTCCGAAAAAATCGTGGAATCTCCATTTTACCATGTAAAATTGCCCCAAAATCTCACGTGTTTGCCCATGTGAAAAGGCTTTTATTGGGGGAAAATATCTTTAATTACACTTAATTTTAATTCCTATTCCTACAATAATCACGTAATACCCCCATAAACGTACCTCCAAAAAATCCCTCAAAAGAAACCCTTCAAAAGCGTAGTTGGCTTTCTGTGTCACAAGGGGGAAAACGTGTATGTATATTAATAATTAAATTATGTACACAAATCTATATATAAAAAAGAAATAAATTATGAATCCATACACTTACGAGAAATGTATATTAGTCAATAAAAGCATCCTTTTATGATGGAAAAAACCGGAGCATTTTACGGCAATTATTTCCGCATATTTAACTCCAGTCTTTCAATAGAGACATCAAAATTATATTCATATGAAAAAAACACGACAAAAAAAACATTCTTCAATAGAAAGGATTTTGCCCTTGTACAAAAGAAATCCGAGAGGCTGAATGAAAATGCATCTCAAAAGGCGGAGGAGGAACTTTCCTTTGATCTTTTGCCTGGTACAAAAAAAACAGGGATTTCCCCTTTCCTCACAAAATGGAAGCAAACACAAGGGGAAGAATGTAATACAATAATACAAAATACCTGGGATTTATACACTTGGGAGTAAATCACATGCGGGTTGATTTCCCCAAGCTTTTCTTTATGGGAAAGACGGGAGAGGAAGAATAATAATGAAATAAAGGATTCCTTTGATCCTTTAAAGGTAACAGATTACAATTGTTTATTTACTCCTCTCTCTCTCTCTTTCTCTCTAAGAGGAGTGGTGGTTGGAAATAAATAAATGAATGGAAACAAGAGAGAGGAAAGTCCCAAAAGGGGGGAGACGGTGAAAGTGGAGAAAGTGGAGAAAGCAGACAAGGTCAAGGAGGCAATGCTACTATTAGGGTCGGCTATATAAAGGCTGTAACTATAACTAACGAAAGTGAGGAATAGAGACAGAGAAGATGGTGCTAAACTCCCATAAGGAAAGCGACTGGAAGCTAAGGAAACTTCAAAGGAGAGGGAGAAGAGATAAAGGATGAAAGTGGAGAAAGCTAGGAAGGCGGAAAAATAATAGGAGGATCGATGTCACGAATGCGAGGACTGGGCAAATGGGAACAATTGAGAGAAGAAACAAGTGGAATAAGTGGAGAAAGTATGAAGATAGATTGCCGGGAAATAATGGGGAGAAAGTGGGGAAGGTTTATGGTAAAACAAGAAGAGAAAAAAATAAAGTACGTCTAAGAGGATGCATGCAAAGTGAAATCAGCAGGTGTGAAGGAAATAAGGGCCGGAATTAAACGTATGGAAAAAAGGGGGAAACTTGATATACAAAATGGCATATTGAAATTGAAAGCGATTATGGGGATATCAGAATATAAATAGCGAACATTTGAAATAAAAGAAGATAGCAAAAATAGAAATAAAAGCAAGAAAATAAAATAAACAATACTAGAAGAAGAAAATAGAGTCGGAAGCAAATAAAAAATTGAGAAATCAGAAAAGGAAAAGAGAAAGCACAAAAATAGAACAGGTAGCAGATAGTAAAAAGAGCATGCAAAAAATATGAGATACAGAGACCAAAAAATTAAAATAGAGAAAGCATAAATAAAATAAAGAAAGCAGGTACTAAAAAATAAAGGAAGCAGAAAATATGAGATATAGACCCAAAAAAATTAAAATAGAGAAAGCATAAAATAAAGAAAGCAGAAAATGAGAAGAGGCAAGACAAAAAGTGATAGCATAGATTGAGAAAGTATATAAGACTGGAAATACAAAAAAAGCAAAAAGCCAAAGGCAAGTAGAGAATAAGAAAAAAGAGAAGCCCAAAAATGGATAGAGAAAGCAGAAAATGAAAACAAAGATAGTCAAAATCACAAGCGAAAGCCGAAAATAAAAACAAATATAGTAAAAAAAGAAAGCAGAAAATAAAATCAAATTAATAGAAAGAGAAAGCAGAAAAGAAAACAAATAATTGAAAGAGAAAGCAGAAAAGAAAACAAATTATTAGAAAGAGAAAGCAAAAAAGAAAACAAATTATTAGAAAGAGAAAGCAGAAAAGAAAATAAATTATTAGAAAGAGAAAGCAGAAAAAAAAACAAATTACAGTGAAGTCTCTACATAACAACTCTGAAGGGAAGGTTAAAAAATATTGTTACAGAGAAATGTTGTTATAAAGAGACTTGTTATAGAGAGACGCCACTGTATTTGAAAGAGAAAGCAGAAAAGGAATCAAATTATTAGAAAGGTAAAGTAGAAAAGAAAACAAAGTAATAAAAAGAGAAAGCAGAAAAGAAAACAAATTATTAGAAAGAGAAAGCAGAAAATTTCGTAGCAAGGAATAGGAAATTCAAGCCAATACTTTCAACCCAAAGAGCAAGGATACTCCTATAAGAAACTTGAGATGGCTTCCAAAAACTGGAGAAAGTGATGAAAGATATCAGTGTTTCCCAACCACCTGAAAAACCTTTCTCTTCCCCAGAGGCTCTTGCATTCACCAGTATTTTCTCCCACAATTGACACGTGCAAACAAATGGGACCAGGTAATGGCATCCTTTCGTATTTGCTTATACCTGAACAAAACACAGAAGGATTAATCATTAATCAGACAGCCCGTTTTTTTTTTCGTGCCACATGTTTCTTTTCATACCTCAAATTGACAAGTGACGGGCAGTTACGAAATTTTTCATGCTATTTGCTTTCTTAATTATTCAGAGCATTTCCATTCACATTCTTGTCCCACACAATAAAACTTTTCCTAAGCATTTTGTTTGGGAATAAAATCCTTTCTTCCAATTCACAAAACGAATCATGAAATGGTAATAAATCCGATTTCCAGCAATTGTGTTATTGACAAGAATAAAATGGATACTTTGTACTCAACAGATGCATGTATGACACGTCCAAATAGTGCAAATACATATAACCTTTTCCCGTATTTTTCCATCTCCATAATAGGAATAAAGGCTTTTTCTGCCAAGAACGCTCAATAAATAATGTGCATGCATAACTAATGGAGCGATGCAACGATGCATTGTGTTCGTGGGGAAGGGAGTAAGCGAGGAAATTATTAGAGGCCAATAAAATGCCATACCATCGTTTCCAGTGGTTTCAGGCTTGGTGGAGAACGTTACAAAGCAGGTGAAGTTCAATTTAAACAGGCTGGCAAGAGCCTTGTTGACGTACGAAAAGTGATCACGCAAACATGTTTACATTCTCACGGCGCATTTCCTGTTTGTAAATTAAATCAGTTTCGGTTTTTTGCAAAGTCCTTTTTTGCTTGGATGTTTTACACTTTGTTTTATTTGGAACTCACTGTCCTTTTCTTTATCTCGCTTTCTCTCTTGTTTTTTATTGCCGGTTCTCACAACTCCCATGCTTGTCCTTTTAGTCTCTTGAATTTCATTCTGTCACCCGCTTTTTTATTTTCTCTGTCGATTTCTTTATTATGTATTTCTTTCATTCTTTTTTCGCTTTTTCTTTCTGTATTTTTTCTATTGATTTATTACTTTTTTCTCCCATTCATTTTCTTTCTTGCTTTATTCTTTCTATTTTCTAATTTTTCTGTTAATTTTTCTATTTCAGCTTTTTCTTTCTTGCTTTATTCTTTGTATTTTCTAATTTGTCTGTTTATTTTTCTATTTCCGTTTTTTCAGTCTTCCTTTAATTTTTCTATTTCCGTTTTTTCTCTGTCTTCCTTTAATTTTTCTATTGCCGTTTGTTCTCTGTCTTCCTTTAATTTTTCTATTGCCGTTTGTTCTCTGTCTTCCTTTAATTTTTCTATTTCCGTTTTTTCTCTGTCTTCCTTTAATTTTTCTATTTCCGGTTTTTCTCTGTCTTCCTTTAATTTTTCTATTGCCGTTTGTTCTCTGTCTTCCTTTAATTTTTCTATTTCCGTTTTTTCTC
>JAQGBT010008049.1:0-10258 GCA_034698585.1 Disparrhopalites patrizii
GAAAGAAAAGAGAAAGAAAACAGAGAAAGAGAGAGAAGAAGAAAGAAAAGAGAAAGAAAACAGAGAAAGAGAGAGAAGAAGAAAGAAAAGAGAAAGAAAACAGAGAAAGAGAGAGAAGAAGAAAGAAAAGAGAAAGAAAACAGAGAAAGAGAGAGAAATTAGAGAGGAGTATGAAAGAGAGAGATACGGAGAAAAGTGAGAGGGAAGCGAGAAAAAGTGAGAAAGAGGAAAATCAAGGGATACAGTAATCTCATTACCGCGTGTACGTGTTGTTACAGTTCCGTATAATTTTTTCTCCTAAAAAAATTGTCGATATAAAGTAAATGTATGCGTAATTGACCTTTATTGAAAGAGAGAGAGAGAGTCTTGCAAGGAAAACAATAATTTACTGGCAGGTTTTCAATCACTCTCCCTTTGAATGTGTGCATAAAACTTGTGAACTGTGTCAATTTCTTGAATGTGGTAGGCCCTGAGAGGTAATCACAGCCTGGTAATAATTTCCTATTTTATTATGTTTGTCAAGAATTATTTGGTATGTGTGTGGGGGGAAGTTCCCCTCAGCCACAATGGTATGGTGCGGGTGCACTTGAAAGTTCTAATAAATAATGAGAAAGGAATCTACCAAAGAACACGATCACATTGTACAACATTAGAAAATTCAGTCATTTATTAAAATTATTATTCACAATTTTTTCCCCCTTAAAAAAAATCATATACACATTTTTAGAGCTGTACATGGCATTTGGAGAGGCTATTTATTGTTAACAAGGGGGATATATACATAATACATACGTATTAATATATACGGAGCAAATGTGTTGTTGTGGTCCCTGAAAAAGTTAATCAACTGTCAGCTTTTTGGAACTAGACCCTACTATTATTTTTGTCTCTCTCTCTCTCTCTCTCTCTCTCACTTTAGAAATATATTTTCTGCCAATGTCCACACTTCAATTGTATTTGAGGGATGAAGAGAGAAAAAAAATGAAGTGAAGTGAGAAAAACTATATAATTATTATAACAGATGAGATGAATAATTATTGAGCTACTTTTTTACTGTCTACTCTGTCTACCCTTTTGTTTTCTTCTTCTTCGTCTATTTTCTCTGTGTCAGTGTGGTTACATAAGTTATGCATGTAAAAGAGACGGTAAAGTGTGTAAAGGCCATGGGATTTTTGCTACATGGCTTTAATTATCGAACGTGACTGTCAGTTTTCATCATTTTTTTTGCACCTCTATCCGCCTCCTCTCTCCTTCTCTTCCTCTTTTCCCTTCTTTCTACCAACTTTTGCATTAGTACTCACTCTTCCCTTATTTTGCCTCGTATTTGTAGTTTTTCTATTTGCATTTATCTTTCACACATATTTTTAGCCTTCATTTCTCTGTCACATTTTTTCTCTGTTTTCCCCCATCTTTTATCCCTTTTCCCGTTCGTTTCTCCCTGTTTTCCCTCTAACATTCTTGCTCTTGATTTTCTCCTTTCTGTTGCTCTCGAGTTTTTATTTTATTTTCCCTTTTATCTCCCTTTTGATGCTCAATTTGTTTTTATAGTGCTTTCTCTCTCCTTGCCCATTCGCTTTAATAGCGTTTTTACTGCCTCTTTTTTATCCTTTACCTATGATTTTTTGTCTCTTTCAATTTTCTCATCTAGATTCTTGTCTTCTCTCCATTTTATCTTTCTTGACCCTTTTCTCTCTCTGTTTTGCTTTTCTCTCTCCTTCCCCCGTTTTTCTTTTAAATTTTTGGTTTTTTCTCTGCTTTCCCATTTCCCCTTTTATATTTTTCGTTTTTCGCTTTTTCTCTGCTTTCTCTTTTTCCCTTTTATATTTGACATATTTTGCTTTCTCTCTGCTTCCCAATTTTATATTTTTCTACTTTTCTTTCTCTCGGCTTCCCCCCTTTTCCTATTATTTTTTCGTTTTCGCTTTTCCGTTTATGTTTTTATCCTTTTCTGTTTCTCTTTTTCGCTCGTTTTTTTCTTATCTCTTTTACTTTATTTTACCCCGTTTTTATTTTTCTCTTTTCCATTCTTTTGACTTTTTCCCTTTTTTCTGTTTCGTTCGTTTTTTTATCTTTTCAGTTCTTTATTTTTACATGTCTTCTCACATTTCGTCTCCATTTCCTATGATTTTGCTCTTCTTTTTCTCTCAGTTTTTGTTCTACCCTTCATGACACTTCTATCGAACCTACGAAATTTCCCTACTTATTGTCTCTCTTTCTTTCTCTTTGTGTCCTGGCATGTTTTTCCGATTTTGCAGTAGACCTGAAATAGTTGATTCACTCTGTTAAAGTATTTATTTGGTGTGGTGCCTCTGGATTTGTTTTAATCTCTGGCCACATCTGTGATTTTGATGTACATACCGATATAGTTATGCTTTCCATATTGGATAAATTCCTCTCCCTCGCAATTTCATGAGGCCTCTCACACCTCTTCAACTTCATTGGCAACCAACCCCCAAAGAAATGTCAATGGTAACAAGAGAAGGATTGCGTCAGCCTTTTAATTAGTTAGTAACTTTAATGAAGTAAAATGTATTTAGCGGCATTATTGTTATTATTACTATATTACATTTAATTGGGAAATTCCCGTTTCTTTCTCTTTCCTCCTCTTTTTATCTTGGACGCACCAAAAAAAAAAGTTGATATTACTCATTCCACGATGAAAACAATTTTAAGAAGTACTTCAAACTATTCTTCGAATGACAGTTTCTGTTTGACAGAAAGACTATTTTGGATGCACTCATCCAATCACTCGGCACTTGTTGACTTTTTTCCACCCATCAAACCACAGGTGGGTGATTGGTGGATAGAAGTTTTTTTTTTTTCTTCAATCAAGTGTACCTAAATTACTTTTGGAAATGAACTTTACACTACTTGTAATACTATGAAAAATAAAAGACTGAATCAAAGAATGTTTTTGATATCGGAAAACATTGAAAAGGAGGAGGACGGGACGGACCATAATTGGCCTGGTGATTGCCATCCATTCTCCTTCGTATATTATGTATATTTTTTTTAAAACTTTTTGTTGCAGGGACAAATATCAATCAGGTGCTAATTACTAGGGATTGATCCTAAAATTGTGTTCTTGCGCATTTTTTTAACTCTTGCCTCAGTACCTTTAGGGGATGTTACTACATCGTTTATGCAAGAGCCTTTAAAGAATTGGCTTGCGGGGGAAAGAGAGAGGGAGAGAGAAGTATGAAATATTCAACAAATTCAATTAAAACCTCGGAGACTAATAAGAAATTAAATAGCAAAAGACAGAGAAAAATATAAAACTAAGGAGACAAATTAAGCAAAAGAGAATAATAGAAAAGGGGGAATAAAGAGTTTAAAAATAGAAAATGGGAAAAGCAGCACATAAGAGAGAGAGAGAGAGAGAGAGAAAACTAGACGAAAATGAAAAAATTGAGAGCAAGAGAGAAAAACGGAGAATAATAGACAGCAAACGAGAGAAATAAAGAGAAAAATAGACGGCAAGAGAGAAATAGGAAGAAACAAGGAGAAAAATACAGAGGAAAAAGAGAAAAATAGAGAGGAAAAAGAGAAAAATATAGAGGAAAAAGAGAAAAATAGAGAGGAAAAAGAGAAAAATAGAGCGGAAAAATAGAAAAATAGAGAGGAAAAACAGAAAAATAGAGAGGAAAAAGAGAAAAATAGAGAGAAAAAAGAGAAAAATAGAGGAAAAAGAGAAAAATAGAGAAAAAAAGGAGAAAAATTGAAAAAATGTATAACGGACATTAGATTAAAATCTAATACAATAGACAGAGAAAATAGAAAGAGAGAAAGGCCCTGAAGAGAGGCGATGCAGAAATAAATATTGCAACGAAAAAAATGGGATACAGATTATAATAAAGCCAAAATGAATGCAAAAAAATCTGCAGAAGGATATTAAGAAAATGAGTAAATTAAACGCTTCAAATTTTTTTTAAAAAAGTTCATTTAATATATTTGCAAAAAAATTGAACCAAGACTCCCCAGTACTTTCTTCCCCTTTAAACAGGTACTGTTGCATGTCATACATTCTCTGCATTTTTGGTTGAACACCAAAGCGTTCCTGGTGGTTGTATAATCCCTTAATGGGAGAGTGGAAGGTACTAAAAATAATTTAACTTTTATTGTTATTACGATTTTCATGTAAAAGAATGCATGATGGCCCTCATCTCCGAGTGGAAGAAGAGAGTCATAAAAATAAATAAATATAAATCTGGTGCAACACTTACCCAGTCATTCGTTACCGCCAATGCATTTTGCCATTGTTACATACAAACCAATTGCTGTTAATCCCATCATGCCAAGCAATATGCCAAAAAAAAAAACACGCGGCCCCAGCTTCATCATGTGGGAACTCATAAAAAGGGTAATTCATTACGAAGAATTGCTTACCCCGTAATTTTTTAAAAACTATTAGCTCCATTTTTTCCTTGTACAATGGATCATATGGGACAATTTCCCTTTCTATTTTTTTTCTTGCACTTTTTGTTTTGCATCGCAAGTCACATTCTTACTAAATACACAAGGGAAGACCGTATGAATCACTGGAGCTGATTAACGGTGTAAAAACGACTAAATGCAACAAGTACGATTTGTTCCTCTGTAAAAAAGTAATTTAACATGGATCTCATCAGCATGAAATGAGTCGAAACAAAACTTGCATGTGCAAGGGATTTTATTGGCTAAATCAGCATGTTATTACCATAGATTATATTACTTCCAACAAATGTACATATTACAGTGAAATAACATACTCAAATGGGAAAAAGGAACTCGTACACTGAAAAAAAAAATTGGTTTTGGTCAGTGAAGGAAAGAAATGGTCCATCTGTCAACAAAAAACATAAGTGACTTATTTATGATGATTATTCTTGTGGGCTTCTATATTATTACCATTCCGCGCCGACCACTGCAGCTTTGATGAGTTCCTTAGTTGATTTTTTTCTCCTTCTCTCTCTTTCTCTCTATGTTTTGCATACCGAATGGTTTGAGAGTGATACAAAATGGTTTATTTGGGATACAAAAAAAACATTTTATTGTCAGTGCGGTTGTCACATATTTTTTCAGAGGTGGAAGAGGAAAAGTGAGCGGGAAAGGAGCAGTGGTACAGAATTAAACATAGAAAGGAAATAAAAAAGACAGAGACAATCCAGGAAGAGGTGGAAAAAGAGAGGGACAATCGAGGATAGACGGATAAAGATGGAGAAAGAGACGGAGAAAGAGATACAAAGAGGGAGGGGACAAAGAGATGGAGAGGGAAATAGAGAGAAAAGAGAGGGAGAAAGGAAAAGTAGAGTCAAAAAGAGAAAAACAGAGAAAGGAAAAGTAGAGACAAAGACAGAAAGGAAAAGTAGAGACAAAGAGAGAAAAAGAGAGAAAGGAAAAGTAGAGACAAAGAGAGAAAAAGAGAGAAAGGAAAAGTAGAGACAAAGAGAGACAAAGAGAGAAAAAGAGAGAAAGGAAAAGTAGAGACAAAGTGAGAAAAAGAGAGAAATGAAAAGTAGAGACAAAGTGAGAAAGGAAAAGTAGAGACAAAGAGAGAAAAAGAGAGAGAAAGGAAAAGTAGAGACAAAGAGAGAGAAAGAGAGAGAGGAAAAGTAGAGACAAAGAGAGAAAAAGAGAGAGAGAGGAAAAGTAGAATTAAGAGAGAAAGGAAAAGTAGAGAGAAAGAGAGAGAGAGGAAAAGTAGAATTAAGAGAGAAAGGAAAAGTAGAGACAAAGAGAAAAATAGAGAAAGGAAAAATAAAGACAAAGAGAGAAAAAGAGAGAGAGGAAGAGTAGAATAAAGAGAGAAACAGAGAGAAAGGAAAAGTAGAGACAAAGAGAGAAAAACGAGAGAGAAAGAGCGAAAAAGAAGAGATACATACGTGTGAGAAAGTTTGTATCGACAAATAAAAAGTGTTTACATCATTCAAAAAAAGTATTTCCGGTTAACAATGTGAATAATCATAATAATAATGATGATAAAAAAAGTAATAATAAAAAAAATGCACCAGACCAAAATCTCAAATCACAGCATTTCCCCCTTTTCCCTCTCATATTTTCCCTTTATTTATTTAATTCCCGTTGAGTGCTCGTATCTTATTGGATGTGGGAGCAAACCTGCCTCATTGTCCTCCTGTCATTTACTCCCTATAATAATTTACCCCTAGTGATATGTTCGTGTTACGGACTCATAACTCCTCACACTTGCTCCGTACGTGCGCCTTTATGTACATCTAAAAGGATGTGGGTATAGGTTAGATTTAAAATGCAGAAAGGGGAAAATGTAGTAAATAACCCTTTTTTCCCAAGGGAGTTACTTTTCTGGTAGTTCCACAATAATCATTGTCAACAGTACAACCTCCACGCCTGCATCTTGACAGTTGTTGCCTATAAATATAATTTAATTTTTCAGCCCAATTTAAGAAAAGGAAACGTATAGAATACACTGTTAGAGAAATACATTTAAAAAAATCATAAATTATTTAAAGTAAAATGTCTTAAATAACAAAAATAAAATAACGTAAATTAAATAAATTAAATCTAGTGGCGACAAACGATTTTTTCTAAGTTATCACTTCAAAGGCTGTCTCACCTGCATTAAAATAAGAGCAATTCTCTCCATTTCCTTTGAATCGAAGAGGAAAGGGTTAAGAGCTGATTATTTGTCAAGATTTGTCTTGTCTATAGCATCACATCTTTGGAATAAAAAAAAAGCACAGGTGCATTTTTTTTGTACCAGATGCTCGATATCATCTCCATATATTTCATATTTAAAAGTGCTTTACCTTCACTCATCACTCCCTTATCTTTATGAGGAGCTACACACCTGCGTGGATTTTTTTTTTACCTTTTAAATATTCATCATTTAAACAGCTCTTAAAATCCTTATTAATGTCTCTGTAAAGGGAAGACCCAACAGGATTTTTTGGACAGCATGGTGGAAGTGGTACATGTGTACCTCCATATGGCCAATGTGTACACATGGTACAGGGTGGGCCACTTTTAAAGCCTTTACATGATGACAAGTACCTATACGAATTCCGTACTGGTCTTTTTTTTTTACTGGCAAAAAAATCCCCCTAAGGAAAAGTTTGGAGGGGGAGGGGGGAAATCCTTTATGATTATTAAAAGGTTGGGATGACGTGCGTATATTTTCAGTAAGCACAAAAAAAAGTAAGTTTGTACAAGTGTAAATGATGTTAACCAGTTCCTTTCGTATAAAGAAGTTATTGGGGGGCGGGCGGAGAGATGTATATACACACTTGTAGGTACACTTTCATATGTATTGGTCATTTTTTTTTTGATACAACAAGCTTTTAGAGAGCTTGGGACAATTCAAGAATTTTTTTTATCCCTTGAGGGCTCTTTTCTTCTTTTCTTGCTTCTTCTTCTTCTTCATCACTCTTTCTTCATCTCCTCCTGAACCAATTAACTTTACATACAAAGTATGTGCGAAAGTGAGAGGGAGAGTCCGTTGGGACGTGATGGGCAGGGAGTAGATTTGAAGGGACAGATTTAGAATTTCTACAGATGGGACCGCTAAGGAGATTACAGCAAAAGAGGGAGGAGACGAATGGAGGGATAATGGCAGATAAGGCATGAGAGGGGGAGAAGGAGTTGCAGGGAGAGAGGGAAAGAGAGAGAGAGAGGAAAAGAGGAGAGATAAATAATAAGAGACGTATGGGAATGAAATAAACAAGACGGGAAATATTTGGAAGGATGAAAGGGAAACAGAGAGGCAATGATAAAAAAAAAAGTGAGAACGAGAGAATGCGAGCGCAAGAGAGAAACAGAGAGAGAAAAAAGAGAATATAAGAGAAAAAGAGAGAGAGAAAAAAGAGAATATAAGAGAAAAAGAGAGAGAATGACAGAAAAAGAGAGAATGAGAGAGAAAGAGAAAAATAGAGAAAAAGAGAGAGAATAAGAGCAAAAGAGAGAGAGAAAAAGAGAATATAAGAGAAAAAGAGAGAGAATGAGAAAAAGAGAGAAAAAAGAGAATATAAGAGAAAAAAGAGAATATAAGAGAAAAAGAGAGAGAATGGCAGAAAAAGAGAGAGAATGGCAGAAAAAGAGAATGAGAGAGAGAGAAAAATAGAGAAAAAGAGAGAGAAAGAGAGAAAAATAGAGAGAATGAGAGAAAATTAAAACTTACAAAATACAAAATCTGCCGGGGTAATAGTAAAACAAAAGGACAGAGAGGAGAAAAGAAATAGAAACAAGGCGAAGCAGAGACAAATTAGGAAAATCCTGAGAAAATGGGAGATAAAAGTAGAAAAAACGCTGTACAAAGTGAGAAAAAGAGGGGATGACAGGGAAAAAAGGAAATAAAAAAGAGGGAAAGCACAGGATTGAGAATAAAAGAAAACAATTTAGATAAAAAAGGAAGAAAAAGATAGAGAGAGAAATAGGAGTCAAAGAAGAGACGGAGAGACAATAATAGGGAATGCAAGCAACGGAAAAAATTGTAGACAAAAAAAAAGGGAAGGGGTGATAGGAAAAAAAGAGAAATAAAGAAGGAGGGAAAAAGAGAAGGATTGATAAGAAAATAAAAAAGGGAGATAAAGAAATAGGCAAAGAGAGGAAATAACATGAAAAAGTTAGATTGCAAGAAATAGGGAGATAAAGACAAAGCCGGGAGAGCAAATAAAAAGAATAAAAAAGAGACTCAAGAGGCAAGAAGAGCGAGAGCAAAGAGAGAAAGAGCAAAAAAAAAATGGAGACGAGACTTTCTTTTTTTTATTGTATGGACCAATAAAAGTTCCCAACTTCTCCTCTGGGGATGAGTTGCATTAACGTGATTGTGTTTCACTCCTTGCTAAATGCCGCTCTCAACGCATTTTAATTTTTGTCATTTTTTTCTTCATCTCCTTTCATCTCACACCGTACAATGGATTAGTTGAGATTGACAACAATTTCTTTCTCTCTCTCTCTCTCTCTCTTGTACATTTCGGGGCTAGTTGAACACGTGTAGAGCATAAAAAGAATCTACCCCGTGGGTACTTACAGATACTAGTAAAGCCCTTTCAAAATGGATAGTAATACTATTCTAATGGAATCCAACAATTATTGTTCAGGGAGATGTTTCTTATTTTGTGGGAGACATTACTTGGCATTTTTTTTTCATGCTTTTTTAGTATTCTTCCAAAAAAAATGAAAGAAAAAAAGAAAGGATATTTCCTCAAAAAAATGTTTACACCAACGGCATTGAAAAGAATGTCGTGGGCTTGTAAAATCCATCCAACTAACAAGACCACGCTTGGTTTAAAAGGAAGAGAGATGTGTGGATAGCAATTATTTACATTGAAATTCTCATTCGGATGAATCATCTTCTTTTTTTTTCACAAAAATAAGGAAAATGACACAAATTATAAATGTCTATATACACACAAGGAATGATCAAAGTCAGATTCCTTTTTTTTCCACAAAAATAAATTACCAACATCTTCTTTATTTTGGAATGGAGACCATAGAAGAATTTCTGAGGATTCCGCCATTGTCTGGATTTAGTAGACGTTTGAAAGACGAGTCCAATAATAATTGTATGAAGGAGAAATTTTTTATCTGAAATTCCTTGTGTAGGTAAACATAAAATGGGAAATGGATTTTTTTTTGTGGTGAAGTGAAAAAAAAAACGGTAATTATTTTTGTGGAGGGACATCCTTCAGTCTTTTAATAATGTTTGAAGGTGTGTTAGAAGGTGAGATGTGATGGATACTGAATTTGCAAATTAGCTCACCATTGCCTCATGAAGAATTGGGGGAAAGCAAAAGGAGCAATATTTGGACATATGTATACGTCTACACAAGAAATAATGATAGCTTTGGTGAGGATGAATGAAAGTCGAGAGTAAAAGAGAGCAGAGACCAACACGAGGCAAAAATTAATTACCACGTAAATACAGGGAACAAATAGGAATACGCAAAGACTTGCGAGCAAAAAGAAAGAAAAATAAGACGTAGGGAAATAATGGAAGGAAAAGAAAGGTAGCGAAAATCAAGAGAGAATCACTTGAAAATAACAGAAAACGAAAAGACCGAAATTAATAAAAATAGAGATAGACACAAAATAAAAATAACAGAGGGACAGAGAAGATAAAAATAAAAATAACATAGAGACAGAGAAGATAAAAATAAAAATAACAGAGAGACAGAGAAGATAAAAATAAAAATAACAGAGAGACAGAGAAAATAAAAATAAAAATAACAGAGAGACAGAGAAGATAAAAATAAAAATAAAAGAGAGAAAGAGAAGATAAAAATAAAAATAACAGAGAGACAGA
>JAQGBT010008050.1:0-10257 GCA_034698585.1 Disparrhopalites patrizii
TTCTGTATGGAGAAATGTTTCTGCATGGAGACATTTTTTAGTATAGAGCAATTTTTCTTATCCAATTTTTTCGTGAAGAGAACTATTTTTGACAAACATTATCATGGGCTCTAGCATCTGTGTCCTTCATTGACGCTACAAGAAAGTCATTGAAAAGCTATTTTTACTAAAAAAATGCAAATTGGTTTTTTCTGTGCAAAGCCCTCGAGCCACAAATAGAGCCCCTTATTTTTGAGTCCAAATGCAGTTCCAGTTTAATTTGCGTAGATCAAATTAAATATGTATAGTTGGCACAAATTTCAATTGCGCCAACTTCCGACCAAATGCATTGCACTATTGTTCATACTTTCATTTATTGAATGATTTAAATGTTAATCTCTATCACAATGATTTTAAAAATGAGTTTAAATTTCTTCCAATGAAGTTTCTACCAGAAAGATATGAAAAAGGAGTTGGAATTCATCGTTTGAAATATTGATTTTTGCATCCGCTTTCAAGCTGTCATTTTTGATACGGGCAGCTGCCACCTTGTTAGTCAATTCAGGCCTTAATTGTGCTCGTTAGGATTGATCAGGCTTGCCAAGGGCATGCCCGACGGCACCCCACCAACTCTGAAATGTCAGGGTCGGATGGAACCAGCCAAAGTACAGGAGCATCCAGCCCACCCCCAGAAGGAAGAGTCCGAAAGAAATGGCGGCCAAACTGGCAATGAGGGATATTTCAAATATTTCCGCCACCCCCCAAGGTATTGATAACAAAAGGACAACCTCGAGGAAGCCCAAGCCATAGTACAACCAATAGCGAATCCGTTGAGGCTCGTCCAAGGTGTTGAAATACACGAAGATGTACACGTAGCCAAAGATGAGGTTGAGGAGCCAGAGGGAGATGAAGGAGAATTCTCGGGCCTCACCCACACCATTGTTTTGAATTGTATCCGGATTCCCACCATATTCTGCATATTCTGGAGCATCTGGATTCTCCAGATTCTCTCTTACGATTCGAACGGGAGATTCTTCTAAGGCAAAATAATGAGGGAGAGGATTCGATAATTCCGGCGTGGCGATCCGTTCCGATCGCCCGCTGAAGGAATCTGATCTAGCACTGGAATATTCCGAGCGGGCGCTGATTTCCGACGACGTAGAATTAAGCGGGAATGTCGTATCTGCGCCGGTTTGAAACGAATCCGAATTTCCCATATCACGACTGTGGTCGGCGCTTAATCTCCGTTGCATTTCCTGGCGTTGTAGCCACACGGCCATGATGAGCCAATGAAGGGCTACGGCGGGAAGGATAAATTTTGGAAAGGCCGTGGCAAAGATGGACAGCGACAGGATTTTGGACGCTAATTGCATTTTAATGATATTAAAATTCAACTAATACAACAAATTTGTACACATAGACGTTAAAAACTTGAAATTATTTCTTTGGAAGGAAATTTGTGTGGCTTTTAACATAAAACCAATATAAATGAAGGTAGCTACAGCACAAATTTGGACCTACTAATGGCGCAGAGGTGCCAGAGAAACTGGAAAATTTTCCCGCCGATCGTCAAATTTGTCTTTCCTTCTTGGGTGAGGCGACTTGTGTCCGCCACCGTCAGAAGGGACCAGGCCAGACTTATGCAAGAGGACAGAATAGAGACTCCTGTGCATTTTAAAAATTAATTAAATTAATTTTGGTCAAGTTTGGCCTTGGAATTATGACGTTTAAATTATTTGTATAAGGAATAATATTTAGAAAAGAGGGCATTTCTATGAAGAAATTAGGGAGATTTTTGGTAACATTAAAACATAATGCTGCAACAAACGCTATATATCCTTGAATAATTTTAAAACGTTAAAGTGCCAAAAGTATTAATGGACCTTGAACGGCGCTGTAAATTTGAAACTTCCCGCCACGCGCCACCTTCCCAAGGATGATGGTGAGCTGGAGCGTGAGTTGGGAGGCGGATTCCAGGAAGGCTTCAAATAGCCCGAGAAAGGCAATGTCCGCCTCCTCCCGCCGGACATCCTTGTAGAGGCTCCTTCCGTGTTGCTTATCCTTGGAATGCTTGACTAGAATCTGGATAGACTTTCTCACCACTGATAACTGCCTTTGAAAGTATTCATATATCCGTGTTTTTGTTTATATTTCCATGTTTTTTAAACTATATAGATTCCATTTTTATTTATTATTCAGGATCTTCTGTTTGCCGTGTGGGAAATATCTCACCGAAAAATGACGCCGAACTGCAGGACGGAAAATACGCTCTGGGCTACCCATATGGATCTGTCTGCGTCCTTCTCCTTATATTCGATATAGAACCTGTTGGGATATTTAGGAAATCTAATTCAGACAAAATGTAAGGGGACATTTAGACAAATTTAATGGAACGTGTAGGGAAAGTATAGGCAAATGAATGCGAAATTCTTGGGAAAGTTTAACGAAAGTTCAGGCTACTTCCATAGTCAAAGTTTGCAATAAATATTATGAAAATTTTGTGGAATTTTTTTTGGAAATTTAAGGCAAATTCTAGGAAATTGTAGGCAACCTTTTAAAGAGAATTTAGACAAATTTTAGGGAAATTTGGAGGAATTGTAACAATCTAAAGAAATTGTAGAAAAAATCTAGAGAATTTTTATACAAAAGATGTAACAATTTTTGGAAACATCTATAGATAAATTTTAGGAAAATGTAACGAGGTTTTGGAAGAAATTTACTAAACATTTACAAAAAATTTAGTGAAAGTCAAGAGACATTTAATGAAAAAATTAAGAATATGCGTAATTAGGAATTTTCCCGGAAATTTTCTAAAAGTCCACAAAACTTTATAGAAATAATGCAGAAAATTGTGAGAAATATTAGAGAGCCTTCAAAAAGAAAAATCTAAAACATGGGAATTGAGATCTAAATTACGTTTGAAACGGAAATCTGGAGAAAAAGTAAAACAAACAGAAAATACTTGGGCCTTCCTTTACATCATCAGACTCAAACTCGTCACGACCAGGGCGGGAAATACGGTGAAGAAGACGGTGAGTCCGAAGTATGTCCAATACTCGTCTATATAGAATTCCACGGCTAAAGTGACATCCGTCACGACGTCCAGCATGGACATCAACACGGAGCCGACGGTCGTCAAAATTCCCCAAGAGAGCCAAAACCGTGAGAAATCCTCGTCCTCCTCCATCCCTTCCAATTTACTCCCAATGCTCCCTGATTCCCCCGGATTTTCCTTTTTCCCCTCCGGGGAAATTTCTCCTCTATTACAAGCCTCTGGCCCAGCCTCCATCTTCCCCGCATTTATTATTGTGTTCAAGAAATGCAGGGAAGATATGAGTCAGTACACGCTCTAAATAATACACAATTAGTATATTTTGTGAAACTTTTAGTAAAAATTTAAGTATAGTAAGTGGATGGAGCGTATGAATAACTTATTTGGAAGACCTTTGCATTATATGTGTCATTTTATGTACATGCGAAATAGATACCAGGGCAAACAATGTGGACAATGAGCAGATTTTGTACACGCTTGGAGTGCATCGAAAGTTGTTCTTTTTTTTTTAATCTTATCAAATGGCTTATATCTTATCGCGTTTGGAATGGCTATACACATATGTATGCATGTACAATTTAGGTATAAATTTGTGCAATTATTGTGTGCAATCGTCGAGAATAATTAATGTCCCTACATAATCTTCTTGCTGGGCCGTGCCATGTAGGTGTCGTAGAAGAATTTCCCGAATAAGTACAAGTACGTGACGCCGAAAAATCCCCACCAGAACGTGTTGATCGCCCGTCGGGCGCAGGGCTCTCCGTTACCTATACAAATATATGGATAAACATGTCAGAAGCGGCACTCGGCAAATTGTCTTTAGTCCGTCGCATTTTCTATTAATTTCCAAACTCAAGAAATATATCAATGTATGGCATTTATATGTTAGAACAAGCTAAAATTTAATATTTAATTACATACATATTTATATATAGGCATTCATTTTATAAATAAATGAGTATTAGTATTGAATATAGTTTAAAAATTGAACACTCACTGCTCAAGTTGATGGTGTAGAAATGGAGCCCGACGACAATGACGAATTGCGTGAGCTGCAAGATGGTGATACACATAGCAACTTTCCTTGGCACTTTCACTCCGTGAGCCTGTTAACATGGTGTATGGTCAAATTTGCATTCTACATATGTTACGCGGTTTATATATATATATATATATATATATATATACGCATATACACAATGTGTAATAAATTTTTCGTTTTGGCAAATTTGTACGCATATCTCTCAAGAAAGTTTGAGAAGTATATACATATAAGCCAAGAAATTAGTCGACATTATATATACCAATTTCAAGAAATTTGCTTGCATATATGCATATTTTTGAAGCTTGCATATACATATTTCTGAAGAATTTTTTTTGGAAATTTGCTTGCATATACATATTTCTGAAGAAATTTGCTTGTAAATTTGCTTACATCGCTACATGCTGTATGTCCAGAAATTCGTTTTGACATACTGATAACAAGAAATTTTCTTTCTTATTATATATACTTATCTCAAGAAATTTGTTTCCATATTTGTATATCTATGCCAGGAAATTTAGTCCAACATATGTATATCTTGAACTATGTTAAGACATTTGATTGTATAGATGTAGATATATCTAAATGTCAAGAAATTTGCTTGCATGTATCTATCTAAAGAAATGTGTTTGCATATAGGTATATCTATGTATACCTATCATTGTCAAGATATATTTGCATGCAGATAAGCAAATATTGCAAGAACTTTACTTTAGTACATGTATCTATTTAACCAAATACTTTAAGTATACTTATAAGCTTGTAAGGTCGCATAGTGCATGTAGACGCAAATGTGGAAATATATACTTACCCTCAAGGCAAAATAGGTGTACATAACGGCGTGAACAAAGCTATTAATGGAAGCGGCCAGTCGGAAAAGCGGGTCAAAGGTCATGCCCAGCCAAGCGCAGCCTAGTATCACAGTCAAGTGGTGATACCTGCAACCAGACAAATAAATTTGCATGTACAAACTTGTGCTATGTCGAATTCCATGCACTAGAAAATATGTGCCGAAAGATGGCAGCACATTTTTATGCCTTTAATTTTTTCCTGAATTCACAATAAAATTCGTTCATAAAATATAATCTAAAATATTTAATATAAAAATCGAATCTAAAAAATTTGGCACGCACCAGTGTAGGAAAATTAATTTCTGCTTCCGCAACACAATAAATCCTGTGTCACCTAACTCGACCAACTTGGATACGAGTAGGACGTACAACCAGAAGCCCGTGGCGTAATTGTGAGTATCGAATCTGGAAGGATAGAAATTTAGTTTCAATATTAAAATATATAATACAAATTGACACAATGATTTTGACTTAATTACAGAAAGGGGGGAAAGAATAAGAAATTAAATATTGTAAATAATTGACATGATATAAAGCACCTTCTACAGAAACATTCAAAAATCCCATTGGGTTTCTGCAGGAGAAAGAGGACCTCTGGGGTGATTCGCAAAAAGGCGACGAGGCTCATGAGTGCTAGGGCTAAATTCCAGAAGAATAAGGGCCTCCGGAGATTGAATGGCTTCTGGTTCTTCATCCATTCCTGGCCCAGAAAGATGAAAAGGACGTATGCCGCCGAGATGTAGTGGGCCCAATGGGATTTTTCCACAAGGTCCTGACACAAAGACGAGAAGTCGTAGACCTCCCAGCTGTATGCGTGGATGTATTCCGAGGATTGGTTTGGCCATTGGGTGTGAGCGTAACGGGTACAATTCATTTTTTAATGGTCTATTTTGCCAATAAATTTGTTGAAAAATAAATTAAATTTGTTTCAAAGCGGAAACAAATTTTCAAGCTCCCTAATTTCTCTTTTAGAAGTGCAAACTTGTTCACAAAAATATCCCTATAGAAACGCGCTATAAAAAGCAACGTTTAAGTTTGTAAGTGCAAATATTGATCCAAAAATTTGCGAATTCTCAGTTACACAGATTTAGAAATTTGGAGAGGGCGTGTCGGATAGGCTCGACTGGTAAAATTTGACTTTATACCAGGCTTGGGGTCAAAAGGAACAAAATTTCCTTGGAGTGACTTTGTCCAAGTGAAAATTAACACTGAATACACGATTGAATTATCACCAGATTAGAGTCACGTATGAGCAGCTGGACAACTGTCAGGAACAATTGCTTCCACCTTAAGCGTCAAATACGCGGAAAATATGGCAAAAAAAGGCAATTAAAAAATGACCTTTGACGTCGTGTGCACGCAAATGTTTTAATTTCCTCTTGCAAGCCTTTGACAAAATATTTCCCAGGAGCTGTCGATTGTGCATGACTTCCCATTTTTATAGCCATTTCTCGCACTAGCTGAGGTGTTCCGGCTTTGTAAAAATCGTAAAAAGAGATATTCTGGTAAATCCCAACTTATTGTTACAGCGATATATACTTCTACAATATTAAATATAAACAATGTATTTGAACACTTTAACAATGAGCAACACGATGTTACATACAACAATACAAAACAAACCATGTTAAGAAAAAATATCCCATTTCTGGTGGATTCGAATAATTCATTCATTGCACAATTCACACGCGGGTATTATGGATATTTATACTATACCGTATGAGCCATATAACACCCTCGGAACTCTGTACAGCAACATTCCAGGGTATGATGAATACTGTTGCTATACGCTCATGCTGTTTCACAGAACATGAATAATTATGCGACACAAGTGTACTAAAGTACAAAAATCCCATTTTTAAATAGGCATTTGCATTTGTTTTAATCAAATTACATTTTAAATCTATCTGAATCTTGATAATTTGGCTCCAGCGCGGCGTTTAGTTTCACCATTTTACCCGCTCAAAAAATGAATGTTGTTATAGGGAACTTCTAACACGTGAATTCTATGGTGAACGGCGGGGAAAAATATATTGTTTATTGTTAAAGAGAAATGCTGTTACAGATATATTGTTACATAGAACTATAGTTTATAATGCATAAATAAATGCTACGAGGGAATGACAAATCTTGTTTTAGGGAAACTCATGTTATACAAAGGCTTGCTATAGAGAGATACTATTGTAGATGGTCATATTCCAACGAGAAGTCGTCTCGATTCATTGGCTCAGATGTGCAAGGGCAGCGCGAGTTTAAGCTGATATTCAGCAAATTTTATATGCGTGTGTACTCGATTCTGTGTTTACATAAAATGTCTTTTTTAAGCCATTATTTGCGTTACAATCAACTATTTTCATTGTTGTCACTGATTATAAAAATTAATGGAAATTTAACGCCCACACAAATTCTTAACCTTGAAGCTCACCTTTTTCTCTCACGAATCGTGTTAATTCCTGCAAGTTCTCCTAGCTAGAACTTGGTGCATTTGCGACGAGGAATTTCGTGGTGTGGGAATGGAGGAAATGCCGAGGATTGTGAGATTGTTTGCATATTTTTAAGGTGTAAAGAAATTGCATTGCCAAGAAGAAAAGTTCAGATATGTGGATGGAAGTTGCTGGCCTTTTAATTTCTTTTTAGTGAACCTAACCGCCTGACCGGGAAGACCTACTTGGGGATTCCCGAGGGAAAAACTTGATTAATTCATAATGCATATATACATCCATACTTTCCTGTCTTTCACCTGTTTGCTGTTTATATAAATTTTGTTTAGGTATAAAACCCTGTGGAAAATGACATAATTTGGGTGACGATTATGAGTGGCAATTCAAATCCGGTTTTTGAACTTAAATTGGACCTTGAAGTGGGATTCAGCAGGAGGATGTGAGGGAAGAGGCAGAGGTTTAGGGGGGTATGAGAAAGAACAAGCAGAAATTGCTCACGGATTCTCAAGCACAATGAATAATTGCACCTACACAAAGTTATTTGGAGTAGTAATTGTAATTTTTCATGACAATAAATTATATTTGGTTGAGGTTGAAGTAACGTTTTAATAATCTCTACACATCTTTAATACACGATAATCTTTGTAATAATTGCAAATGTCTTCTAAAAATGTCCTTCAAAATTTAGCAGCTAATATTTTAAGTAACATTTTGATGTAAAATGCATAAATTTTTGTAATTTGCTATAAAAATGTCTATAGTAAACATTTTCTGCAACAATGTCTTCTATTAATTTGCTATAAACATGTATTGTAAAAATTTGTTTTCAAAATGTCTAGTACAAATTTTCTGAAATAATTTCTACCATAAATTTGCTCTAGAATGTATTGCAAACATTTGCTGTATTGTATTGTAGAAATGTCTGCAATTATTTCAAATATAAATTAGCTATACAATTTTGTGTAAAAATTTGCTGTGAAAATGTCTTGTAAAATGGTCTATAAAATTAGTACAAACATTTTCTGTGAACTTTAGTATACAATTTTTCTATGAAACTTTCTCGCAGTATTGTCTGTACAGTCACTTCTGCTATTTTGCTATAAAAATGTATTGTAAAAATGTGCTTTAAAAATGTCTAGTAAAACTTTTCTTCAGTAATTGCTAACATAAATGTGTTGTAAAAATGCACGGTAAACATGTTCTACTGTAATGTCTGGCATACATTGTGTACAGTCGACTCTCTATAAGGGCCCCCTTTATAACAGTACTCTCGCTACATTAACAGCAGCAAAAAATGCTCCCATCAAAAACTGTCTCCAATTTGCTACCGTTGAAATGTCTGTTCGCTATAACAGTTTTTCGCTATTACAAGATGATGCTTTACAGGGTGCTGTTATAGAGAGAGTCGACTGTATATAAAACGTTTTTATAAAAAAATGTAACAAGTAGACATTTCTTGTAGAAATTTGCTACACTAATTTGTTGCTGCATAAATTACTTCCTAATATGTATAGTCAATTACTTATACAACTACTTATACCAATTACTCATACGCTTGCTTATGCAAATAATTCTTACCAAAAGATCAGCAAAGCGATTTTGTGATAACCGCATTTTTAACATTTAACAAATAGGATGACTTATTCCCAAAATTTTAATTGTGAAGCAACTTAAGATTAAAAAGAATGTCTGGCCTTCCTTTTTTTTTGATCCTATCTGTATCACATTTATCACAGCCCAAAGTTGCAAAAACGTTTCCTTATATCACAGCCGCATGGAAATGTTTTCGAAGGAAGCTTGATATCCCTGCGGGAAGTTTGATATAAATACTCTCAGAAATTCACCTTACGTAAAGTTTGACCTATAATAATATCAGGAATGCCGTACACACGAGCTGTCTTCCAGATAAGGCGAATCAGCATCCGACGGAGATTCATATATTCATACATACGCATGCGGCTAAATATGAAATACCTTTTCTCACGATATATTCCACGGCCTATGCACGCCCGGAAGATCTATGTCCATATAGAAAAGGAAATTTAATGACTATGCGATGCATCCACGATAATTACTTTTGATTTAAATATTTACAAAAAAAAACTTTTATTTCATTCTTTGGGGCTTTCCGACAATTCACAACCCTTTAGATTAACCCCGCACGTGTATGTATACATTAGTACATACTTATGTATGTATACGTGCATTTCTCATATATACGTTATATGCAATACTTTAGTGTCAAGAAAGTGAAATTTATTTTAAATGCTTCCACCCATTTCTTCCTGCCAAGCCGAAGGATTCTTTAAAGGTACAATTATACCATTCTCACGTGAATTGATGTAATTAATTGTCAAAATGTTCACAAATCCACTAATGTCCTTTCCCTTATGGGGAAGGATTAAAACGAAAGACCAGAAATCAACTGGATATTCAAAAATGTTACATGACATTCATTCTTCTGGATGAATTTTTGGGAGGGAAAATAAATATAAACGGATTATAAAATATATTAAAGGGGTTCTATTAGTCTCCTTTTCCGCTCTTTTGAGTTGGGGCAAGATAAACTTTGACAAAGAAGCGGCCAAAGAGAATCAGATAGGACGGGCCCAGGACGGTGAACCACCACATGTTGGACGGCGGCCGGTAACAGGGAACTCCTTGCACTGGAATATACAAACAAAAATTAATTTTAATCATTAACTAACAGTAATTTCAATAAATCCGAATTTAAATAAATCGGAAATTAAGTAAATCAGAAACTAAATAAATCGGAAATTAAGCAAATCAGAAACTAAATAAATCAGAAAATAAGTAAATCATAAATTAAATAAATCATAAATTAAATAAATCATAAATTAAATAAATCATAAATTAAATAAATCATAAATT
>JAQGBT010008051.1:0-10249 GCA_034698585.1 Disparrhopalites patrizii
AAAGAGAGAGAAAGAGAGAGAAAGAGAGAGAAAGAGAGAGAAAGAGAGAGAGGAGCCACCAGTAACATTATAAGGGGCACGCGTCCTTACTTAAAAACTCCGTCCTTCGTCTTGCACAGTCCATTGAGAATGTGTGGGGTGTGCCTGATCGGTGTGGGGGATTTATGGGAAACGGGCAATTAAAGTTCACAAAATGTTCCTCTGTTCTACTACCAAAGGGAGAGTGTGTGTTTTCCATCCCATTGTTATGATTACTATATGAATTTGGTGGATTCCTTATGGGTTATTTATGACAAAAAAAATGGAATGGTTCTTTCCCGGTGGTTTACCCGTGGTTACACTTACTATGTATTAGCTTTTCACGTGAGGGGCAAGTGGAGGAAGGAGTATTATGAGTGGATGATACATTTTATGCAAATAGCTCCTTCCTCCTTTTTTCCTCCCCTCCTCCACTGCCGTCCTGGTTGTTGATTCATAGAATGTATTATCGTAGTCGAGGGTATTATAATAGTATCAAATCAGCGGAGGAGATGATGGAAAACTTAACACAATAAAATGGAAATGAGAGAGCCGCGGAAAAGATCACATGCACTCTCTATCTTTCCCTTTCTCTCTCTCTCCCTCTCTTTCAAGGTTTTTGTTTGGTGACATGACTCGCCCATCAAAAGACCCACGTCAGAATGATGATGATAATAACACGGGACCGTTTATCCCCATAGTTTGTTGGTGCTCCTCCATACATGTGTATACAGAGATTTCACGCTGATGCCGATCTCTCTCTCTCTCTCTCTCTCTCTCTCTCTCACCCTCTCTTTCGGTGCTTCCCTTTGAAGGTAATATGACTCCTTTGGCATAAACTGTGAAAAGAAAGTGCAACTGTTTGGTAGTTGATCCTCTTCCGTCTAGCCCGGCATGGTCCCATCTCCCCACAATGACATGTCCCACTCCGGTATAGGGACAATATGAATACGTGTGGGAGCGGTTATGAATTGTCATATTGATGACAAATAATAATCAAGCTCAGCATGAAATCTTTTTTTGTGGTAGGACATGTTTTTGTATAAGCTTCTCTTATTTTTTTGCAAAATAGAGAATAAAATAGGATGCTCCATACCTTGAAGGATACGTGTAATTATGAATAGAGAAGGGATTTATGCTTATTAAATATTATTTCAAAAAAAGGTGCATCTGCCCTTCAGCTTTGGAGGTTGGATGAGTATCCAAGTAAATAGTTTTTGACGAGTGTCATATACAGGACAGAGAGAGAGAGAGAGAGAGAGAGAGAGAGAGAGAGAGAGGAAGATACAATAAAAATCAGTGGATTACACTTTTCTCCCTTTTTGTGAGAGAAAAGGGAGATAGAAAAGATGATGCAGAAGAAAGGGAAAATATTGGGATGTGGATGAGGATTGAGGATGGTGGTTTGAAGAAGATGATGATGATGTTGGGAGAGGATGATGCTCTCTTTCTTTTTCTCCATATCAAGTGTGACTGGAGGCGATGAAACAAATAGGAATTGGGTATTACGAAAATTGTAATAAAGAGTTGAATGAGTGTTTGACAAACACCTTTTCAGGTGTAATCGTCCATGAAAAATCCTACCCCCTCGACCCAATGCCTAGACATATCCTCTCTATTTACACGAGCTCCCATTAAGCTCTCTCACATGTCTCTGCTCTCCCTTTCGGTACCACTCTCTCTCTCTCATATACTTTCTCACCCTCCTCACTTTCCTTTTTACCAGTCCTGTCAGTTAAACTCCGATCATTTTCTCTGCTCCATGTTTGTGTCTGCATACATCTACTTACGTCTCCCATAGTGTGTTTCTGGGAGTAAAGAAACCGCCGTGTTTTTACCAAATACCAATTTTGTTTGTAGCTACAGTGAGAGAGTGCGAGAGAGAGAGAGGAGAGAGAGAGAGAGAGAGAGAGAGAGAGAGAGAGAGAGCAGACGTCAGGGTCTTAAAAAAGAAGGGAGAGAGGGTTATAACACAGTTCTTTAGAGAAATTTGTGGTTCGCTAAACAAGCGTTCAACATGTGAAGCAGATGATTCGAAAAATCCCTCTTACTCTCCTATCCCTCTCTCTCCCTCTCTCTGGTACTCGATAGCCTTTTTTCCCTCTTTTCTCCTAGATTGAAATGTCACCCACAGTCAAGAGAAAGAGGAGAAGGAGAATGTGTCCCGGACAATGTAAACATGAGGTCGTTGTCACGGAGGGAAATAAAAAGAGAGAAGAGAGATGTCGAGAGAGAAAGAGAGAGAAAGAGAGAGAAAGAGAGAGACAGAGAGAGAGAGGTTTCAATTAAGCCTTTGAACACCGCTTGTACCACCACACAATTACCACACTCCCTCCGTTTCCAGGTTACTACAGCTTCGGTGCGAAATCGTGCATGTAATTACATTGCAGTTCGGGTTGTTTTAACTTCAGACCGTTTTTTTTCTGCTCTCTCTCTCCTCACATGCACGTTCACAGTATAGAAAAATGCATCTTTCACCATGTAATTGCTCTTGAAGGGTTTATGTAGAGCGTGGCTGTCAGATGTAAAACAAAGATCAGACAATAGGGAAGAAACGTGTCAGCGAATTTACTCACAACGGCCTGGCTTTGTATTTTACCGGGAATTATGAAAGGGCATTGGCTAGTTTTTTATGGGGAGAACCATGCAAATTTTGTGTTGAGAGTAAAAGAGCGTATGGAAATATTGGAACACATGGAACAGAAAATACCGGCAAGGTTCCCCCCTCGCGAATTATCCGAAAGAATTGTCTTGTACTAATACTTCCAGGGAATTTTGAAGTCTTTGTTATTCTGTCTGTTCTGTTCCAGAAACCAGACATTTACAGTAATTATTAATTCCAGACCATATGATGGTGACAAAGATTAAGAATTTTTTTTCTTATACTTTCCCTCCACAACTGGATTAATAGAAATCTTGGAGAAAGTCAGACAATATCAGGGAAAATGAGGTGGTAAATATGAATTTATAAGAAGAATATACGAGAAGCATCAACTAGAATGGGGTATGATTTTTGCATGGAGAATATTAAGTCGAAATTAAATCTCAGTTAATTTTTTTATGCAACAATTCGAACCACTGGCTCTTCTTCCAACGATGTAGTAATAGCAGATTGACCGCTCAGTTTCTCAGTTTGTAATTGCGATTGGAAGGCTTTGTCAGGATGGGAAGAAATAGGGGAAAAAGGGGGATGATATAGAATAGGAAAGGGAAATGGTCAAGAAATCGGATGATTGCATTGTACAAAAGGTAAAAAGGAATTGTTTCCTAACCATATAATATAAATGTGCAACCACGATGTTTGAGAGGAGCAATCAATAAAAATAATGTCATTAAAGCAATTGTATAATTGTGAGGTGAGCACAACTCCGTGCTTTATATGGACTCTTTTTTTTTTGTGTTGTTTTGTGGCCGTGGTTGATGACGTAGCCCGAGGTGATTGGAATGATCGTCTTTCCCCACAACAAAGACCCAATATGTATACATATGTACGGCCCATCCAAATCTAATATGGTCAACACTTTTACTCTCACATTGACTCGCCATCTTAAATTGGAAGATGATCATTCATTTTTTGGTGCCCAATATTTGATGAAGCTTCCCGTGTTTTTATGATTTTTTTTTCAACATTTTTTGTACAATTTAGTGTACGTATGTATGTGTATACTTTCTGTAATTTAAAAAAAAATTTAGAAAAATGATCTTACCTGCCAAGCATTGGACTCGAGGGCTAAGAAGGACATATCGTGTGGCCAGCACCTTGGAGTTGCCGACGCATACGGCAAAACTCCGCCACCTTGATGGTTACAACCCGCCGTTTTTCTGCACGACGTTGTCGCTCCTACAGGAGGTTTCCTGTCCACACTTGTACCACCAAACCAATCCAGCTTTTTCTTGGGTGGGGAAAGATGAGACGAATTTGTGTCCGGCTGCTCCTCTTTAGAAACTCCTTTCAAGGTCTAAAAATGTCTCCTTTATGGTCCTTTTTCCTCTTCCTCTCCTTTTTTCCCCTCCTTCTTCCTTCAATATTGTCAACAACGTCTTTTTTCCCACTACAATCCGTACCCGGGAAGAATTTTTTTTCTAGGCCGTCCGTTCAAAAGAAATTCAGGAACTTTTTTTTTATCTGGCATCCAACCGTTTTTTGGTGTGTTCAAAAAAAATCAGTCTTGCTCCTCTTCTTATTCTTGAGCGCTCATTAAAGGTCCGTAAAAGTCCAATTGATCAAGTGTTGGCTCATTTCTTTCCCCCTCATTCACACGCCCTTAAACACACAATTTCTCCCTTCCACTCCGTCTCTTTTCAGTCCTTAATGAAAGAGGAGGAGGAGACGAGAGTGAGATGAACGGAGGAAGGAAAGGGTTGAGAACAAAAAACGAGAAGATAATGTCCTTTTAAGGCTCAAAAAATCCACATCCACAGAGTGTGAGTCGATAAAAAGGAAGAAAGTCCCAGAAGACCAAAAAAAAACATGTACACATGGACACACTCACAGGAAATAAATGTTGGAGTTAGAACCACAATAATTAATACACAAAAAGACTCAAGTGAGGAGTGTAAACAGTGCTGGTACAGTATTAAAAAAAATTAGTTTTTTTGTTGTTTTTTAGCCCAACTCCAAAGTGGTCGTATACTGTCAGGGGCCATAAAATATGTGGATAGTAATCCCGCCTTTCCAAGCACACAAGTGTGTAGTAATGTATTAAAAAACTAGAGAGAGAGAGATTGAGAGAGAGAGAAAAAAAATCCCAAGAGCCAAAAAATGAGAGGAGCTACACCTTAATTTCAACACTATAGTATTATGTATCTCTTCTCTCTTCTTTCAATATGCTTCTAGTAGTCCCAATTTCCCCCCTTTGCTTTATATTCTTTATATTCTTCTCTTCACCTTCCAATTGACTCCTGGTGATGTTGATCCTTATGTTGTGGCAGTTAAAGTTTACAAAAGTTCACCCACCGTTGATTCTCTCTTTTACTTCTTCCAAAAATGTAAAAAAAAAAAATATTAACAGAAAAAAAAAATTGTATTGCACTCCCTCCCTTTGGATTCTTTACTATTGAGGTATCTGTTTTCAAAAAAGAGAGAGATGGACAAGTGGCTAGTCAGTTTCTTGAGAGAACACAAGGGGAAGAATGAGATCGTCAAGAGTCAAGTATATAGAGTTAGTAAAAAACAATTTTTTTTATCTCTCTCTCTCCCATTAAAAAATATATGTGCTCTCCCCAACTCTATCCAAGAAATATGTAACAGTGCTTACTGTTATTGTTATTATATAATATAATAAAAAAAATCCCTTCTTTTTAGTACCTACGGTAGTGTGTGCGGTGCTTGATGTAATAAATAATTTTTTCCCTAGATGTTTTTTATTCTCTTAATTATTATATTGAACACCTATGGATGTCAACGTTATTATTATTGCTTTGGTAGTACGAGAAGATAATAATGAGAGTTAATAGCAGGTTAAAAAATGTTTCTTCTTCCTTCTTCTTTTTTCCCCGATTTTTCTTCTATATTTTTTTTTTGTAAAATTTCTATCAAATTTCTTTACCAGTTTTTTGACCAAAGAGAGAGAGGGAGAGGGGAGAATTTAACAGACGTGTGGAACGACGACAAGAGTGAGAGAGAGAGGCCTGGAAGGCACGTATTATGAAGTGAGTAAATTTTTCAGTCTTAATTTTTTTCCTTCTTCATGTGATCTTATACACTTCTTCGCTTCTTATATGCGTAGTATCCTCCTTATTTTTATTATTATAATCTCATACACTGTGCGGCCTGACCGCTTTGTCTCCCGAAAAAAAAGCTCTCTTTTCTTCAAAGAATTCGATGTATCATATGTGTATATAGAGCACACAAAATCTCCCAGAATCTCTCTGTAAGGCAAATTCTTCCAACCTTTCTGTGCTGACTGTAGTTGGGGCGGAATGAGAGTCAATTGTTTTTTTTTTGTCCGATTTTTCTTTTTCTTCTGATCTCTCTTTCTCCTGGTAATCTTCCCGATAGTATTTTTTTCTTCCAGATATTCGTCTTCCTTACTATTTCTTCGTCTCTTTTCCCGTCTCCTTTTTCACCTTGCCCTTTTCCTTCTCAATCTGTCTTCCAAGATCCCTCTTATTGTCGTCCTTAAAACAATTTCTTCCTTTCTTCCTCTCACTTCTTCCAATTCGATTGCAGGAGAACGGTATGATGAAACGGTGACGAAAAAAAAGGTGAAAGAAGTAATTACTTGGGTGAAAAAAAAAAGTTTTATTCTTACTGTCTTCAACTTGACCTTTTAATGTGGAAAAATCCACACACACGCACACACCAAGTATATGTATAAACACTCCCCACAAAATAAAAATAAAAAGAATCCTCCTCAACAATATAAAAGACGAAAAAAAAAAGCCGGAGTAAGTCCTTCCTCCTATAGAGTAGTAAGTTCCTTGTAATAATCTCCCGTAATGTGAAGGTGATTAGGAGAAAAATTATGAGAATAAACGCGTACGCTCCTGATGCAAATAGCTAACGGCGGATATCTTGCAGCCTTTTATCACTCCGAGGTCCATGGCACATATTGACAAAGACCCAGAGTAGACGACAGAAGCAACCGGGCCATTTCCTATTTTTTTTCTTCCCCCCTCACTCTCTCTCTCTCTTAAACCCCCGCAGCATCAGCCGCAACTCTCTAAAACCCCCCAAAAAGTCTCTCCTCCCTCCTTTTCTCTCTCTCTTTCTCTCTCTTTCTCTCTCTCTCTCTCTTTCTCTCTCTTTCTCTCTCTCTCTCTCTTTCTCTCTCTGGCACTCTACCTCTCCCACTCTTTTTCCTCCCCCCTCTCACTTGTGCAGGAGCTGCTCCTCTCTTTCACAGAAGGGAACGGTCCCACTTACTCTCACCATATACCCGGTCTCTCTCTTCCTCTGCTTCTCCTGTAATACACATGGTGCGAGGGAGAGAGGATAGCGTATCAAAGTCCTCACCCTTTTTTCAGTACTTGAACCAATACCCGGGGAAGGGACAACTTGTACTTTGGTACAACTCCTCGTACGTAATACACTCCTACTGCACAAAAAAAACTCCTCGTCCTAGTCCTTGTTAGTTGGTAGTAGTAGGAGTTAGGAGTAAGGTAACTTTCCCCGGGAAAGACTTTCACCCGAAAAACCAGCCTTTCACTCCAGCCAAAAGTAATATGCCCGCAGACTCCGCTCCAACAACTAAAATGGATTTCCTAGGCCTTCATCTCACTTCTTCTCCTTCTATTCTTATTCTGCTCTCTCTCTCTCTCGCTTTATTTCTCTCTCTCCTTCTCTGTCTCTTTTGATCCTTATTTTCCACTTTCTCTCTCTTTCGCTCTCTTTCACACTCTTTCTGTCTTTTTATTTCCCTTTCTCTCTGTCTATCTCTCTTTCTCTCTCTTTCTCTCTGTCTATCTCTCTTTCTCTCTGTCTATCTCTCTTTCTCTCTCTCTTCCCTCTCTTTCTCTCGTTTTCCCTCTCTTTCTCTCGTTTTCCCTCTCTTTCTCTCTCTTTCTCTCTCGTTTTCTTTCTCTTTCTCTCTTTTCCCTTACTTTCTCTCGCTTTCTATATCCTTTCCCCTGGCAATTTTCCCTTTCTTTCTCTCTTTGCTTCTCTCGCGTTCTCTTTCTTTTCCTCGCTTCCTCCGCCTGCTTCTCTCTGTTGATTTTCTTTTTCATTTTGACTCTCTCTTGATCTTCATGTCTGCTCTCTCTCCTTGAATCTCTCTGGCTCTCTTTCTCTGACTTACTCTCTCTCTCTCCTTCAATCTTTCGCTGTTTTGTTCTCTTTCCCTCTCTCTCTCTGTCGTTCTGACTCCCTCTTATCCCGTCTCTCTCTCTCTCACTCTCCTCTAAAATGGCTCACCAAACACAGTCTTCCTCATCATCTCCATCCCCAATTCCTTCTTATATTATTTCATCTATTTCTCGCCTTTCTTCTCCCCCTCACTCTCTGTTTCTCAGAATTCATGTTCATTCTGCTTCTTTCTTCGTACTCTTTGAGTAAGCTGAGTACGTACATATATCACATATACTTGGTACTTCTACTCTTCTTGGCGTCTTCAATTTTTACTCAGTTCATCCATTCACTCAATTCTGGTCTCTGTTTCCGTTTTTTAAGCTCTCTCTCTCTATCTCTTTCTCTCTGTCTTTCTCTATCTTGCTCTCTCACTCTCATTACTTCCATGGGAGAGAGCAGAGGAATATCAAAGTATGTATGAGTGGTGAAATACCTCAGAATATTACGTACAAACTCCCACTACTTCCATGGCTGCAGACAAAAACTCCATTTTAACTCCCTTTTGTCTTGAGCCTCCTTTTGTCTTCCCGTCTACCTCCCCCTCCTCGTCTTCATCCTCCTCTTCTTCCTCTTCTCCTCCTCCACAACTTTTTGTGCAATTCTCATTCTTTCACTCCTTTCCACCATATTTCTTTCCCTTCCCCTGTCTTTTTCTTCTTTTCACTTCTTCCTCCCTCCGCCCCCCCCCCGAACAACTTTCTTCGTTTTCATCTTCCCACTCACTCACACAGACACGCACATGCTTCATGGGGAAAGAGAAACTCTTCACAAGTTGTCTTTCACGCATTTATACAATCTCCCGTCAGCCTTTCCTTCATTCCCTCTCCTGTGCACATCCTGCCTAGCTCTTTACAATCGTAAAGAGTTATTTGGGAGAATGAAAAAGAGAGTGGCTGCACATAAAAGGCTTTTCTGGAAGTATAGTAGTAATAGTGATAAAAGTAACGGGAGGAAAGGCACGCTTCAAGTCAGTCATGAGGGGGGAAATGTGTATTGCAGATGGAAATAGGGAGAAAGAAAGAGAGAGAGAGAGAGAGAGAGAGAGAAAGGAAAGATGTAGAAGAAAAAGAAAATCAAGGGGTTCATCTTGATTCTCATCAAAAACGACCGTTCCCTCCCATTAGTGGGGGCTGACGGAGAGTTTTTCAAGTGTATGGCAGACAATAAGCATAAACCCTTTAAGTGTGAAATAGAGTTGACGGCTCAAAGCCTCATGCTTGTATAAAAGTGTGTGTGTTGTACCTCATGACAATAGCCCACCGGCAGATAAGTCTAAATCGTATTAGGCACGTTCCATTTGTGCATCGATGAGACGACCTGATAACAGATACATATTTTCCTCTCTAAAATCTCTCTCTTTTCCTCTCTATTTCTCTCTCTCTCCTTCTCTCTCTCCTTTCCCCTTTTCGTATAATGGCTGGCACACTCCCGCCATATCGGTTCTCTCTCCCTCTGTCACTATCTTTTAGTTTTCTGCCTAAACTCCGTGAATGAGTAACAAGAGGATTTTTTAAGTGCAAGAAGCTCGTGTTTTTAAGCTCCCGATTACGTAGAGACACTTCCGGGGTACACAGGACACGGAAAGGAATTGTCTCAAAGACTTAAGGTGTCAAAGAAATCCGGAAGGACATTTAATAAGTATGAGCTATGACAACATTACTCAATCCAGTTTTACGACATTCCTCTTCTTCGCCTCGTCCCAATTATCCATTCTCAAATCCAAGTCACCAGAGGGTTCATCTACGATGTAGTACAGATAATTGTTGAGAATACTTACGTATGTACATACATGCATACACCAACAAATCTACCAAAGGGAGGAGGTATTGTAAGGTACTAGAGTATCTCATACATTCCAAAAAAAACGGGATTTTAAAAGACACAGACGAAACAAGGTCCTTTTTCCGAGTTAGCGTTACTAATACGCGTATAATTTCCAACCTTTTTTCTCCTGTCATAAGTAAATGGACCTTTCTTCTCCCATCATTTCTTTTTCATAGGAAATAAAATAATTTGAGCTTTAACTCTGTCCAACCACTTTTTGTGGGATGGGATATAGGGAGAGAGAAAGGGAAAGGCAATGTGATAAATTGTCTCTCTTTCTTTTTGTAACACTATCACTTAATAGAAACCTGAATCTTTTATTTTAAATATGCCCATTATTCACTTTGTCAGGGTGTCTCTTAGACTACTACCGTCATTTGTACATGATGCATTTCAGCATTGGCGAAGGATGGAGAGTGACGAGAGAGAGAACTTCAGAGAGAGAGGAGTGAGAAATAGAGAGAGGAGAACGAGGAGAGAGAAAAAGAGTTAAAGAGAGAGAACGAAACAGAGATAGAGAGAGAAAGAAGAATGAAGAGAGAGAGAAGGAAAGAAAGATAGAGAGAGAGAAAGAGAGAGAAAGAGAGAGAAAGAGAGAGAAAGAGAGAGAAAGAG
>JAQGBT010008052.1:0-10248 GCA_034698585.1 Disparrhopalites patrizii
TCAGAAAAAGAGAGAGAGAAGAATCAGAAAAAGAGAGAGAGAGAGGGAGAGAGAGAGAGAGAAGAATCAGAAAAAGAGAGAGAGAGAGAAGAATCAGAAAAAGAGAGAGAGAGAGAAGAATCAGAAAGAGAGAGAGAGAAGAATCAGAAAAAACTCCAGAAACACTTTAGCCGTTATAAAGAGTATATGAACGGAAGTACAAGGCACAGGAAAGGAGGGGAAAAAACAAAATAAAAAAACAAGACACTTTGGGAGAAAAGACACCTGAAGTCATAAAAAGGAAGTGGGAGATTCACAAATGTAACTAAGGTAAAAGAGTTAAAAAAATGACAATAAAAGAGAGATAAAAAAAAATCAGAGGCTAAAAAAAATCTGGAGGCGCTGGGAACGACAAACCAATCTGAATGTGATGATCTAAAGGAGGGGTAACAGTAGTTAATCTGTTATTTTTAAATTATACCGAGACAACTGTCACTGGACATTTTCCCACCATTCTCCCATCCTCCTTCCACACGCCAAGCAGTCTCTCCCTCCCTTTTTGCCCGCGATTCACTTGCCCAAGTATAAACTTGTTCTTATTCTTTCCTCTCTCTCGCTCTCTCTCTCTCTTATATCCTCAGAGAAAAAAAAATACTTTCTTAAGAAGTGGGAGGAAGAAAGAATCATGTACATCCCGCTTTAATTTGGATGACGGCGTGAAAAAAAAGCGTAAGCACACACTATCATACAACTGCATAGGTTATTATCGTCATCTTTTTCCCCACAAGAACATATTTTTTTTCAGGCATTTGTACATTTTTTTCCTTCAAATCCTCCCTCTCTTTCTCTCTCGCTCTCCGTCTTTCACTTTTTGTGGGTTTCTCCTTCTTTTCACTGATTGTGTGTGGGAGCGCTTGGGAGTAGGAAAAAAATTGTTTTTCCTCCTTCTCCAACAACTGTTGCCTTTGGTCTCGTATTATCTAATTCATTCGTTCCATCTCTTTATCTCGCTTTATTTCCCTCCCATCTCTCTGTCCTGCTCTTTTGATTTCTCCCACTGTTTCTGTGCGTGAGAGCTCCAGTCTCTTACTTATCTTCTCTTTCATTCATTCTCAAACTCCCTCCCTCATCACTGACTTCATTTCGGTCTCCCTTTCTAAACATTTGTCTCTCTACATTTACCCCCAAGTCTTGTTTACATTGTCAGTAGCTGCTTTTCATTATATTACCTTCCAATCGCTCCTTTTATATCAATATTTCTCTCACTTTCTCTTTCTCTCAATTTCACATCTCTTCCTCTTTGTCTGCCTTTTTTCTTTCATTTTCTCTTCTTTTTTTTATTATTTATTGTTCCCTTCTTTTCCTGTCGCTTGTCTCTCTTTTCTAGTTTATTTTTTCTTACTTATCTCCTTCTACTTTGCTCATTTTGCTCACTTATCTCTTTCTAATTTGCTCTTTTTTCTCACTTATCTCTTTCCACTTTGCTCTTTTTGCTCACTTATCTCTTTATATTATTCCTTTTTCTTGTGTATCTGTTTCTATTATACCTTTTTCTTGTTTGTATCTGTATCTATCTATTGTATCTATCTATTGTATCTGTTTATATTTTGCTCTCTTTTCTTATTTAACTCTATCTGTTTTGCTCCTTTTTATTCACATCTCTTTATTCTGCTCTGTTTATTCACATCTCTTTATTTTGCTCTGTTTTATTCACATCTCTTTATTTTGCTCTGTTTTATTCACATCTCTTTATTTTGCTGTTTTATTCACATCTCTTTATTTTGCTCTTTTTTCTAACTTATCTCTTTTCTCTCATTTTCTGCTTTTTATTTTGCTCTTTTTTCTAACTTATCTCTTTTTCTCATTTGTCCCTTTTTTTCGATCTTTTTCTCTCACTCATCTCTTTTTATTTCGCTCTTTTTCTTTCACGTGCATATCTGTTTTTCTTTCACGTATCTCTTTTTATTTTGTTCTTCCTTTCTCACTGATCTGTTTCCCTTTTGCTATTTTTCTCTAACCTGTGTCCCTCTGTCTTTTTCTCTCATTTCCCTTTTTATGTCCTCTGCCTTGCTTTTTACTGTCTAATTTTCTGTTTTCTCACTTCACTCTTCTATTTTTCTATTCCTTGTTTTTTTCACTTCTCTCTTCTTCGTGCTTTTTAATTTTTTCCCACTCTTTACTCAATCTCAATGTGTTTACCAGGATTTTCCTCGCTCTCTCTCTCTCTCTCATACACAAACACCAGTTTTTCCCGGCTGTTGATCTCCCCTCACTCTCCTTTGGTCAACCGTTGCTTTTAATCCAGAGGTATACAAAGTTGTTTTCTCGAAGAAAAAAACCTCTGAAGATTAATAACAAAAATAGTAGTAATGATAATAATAGTATTAGTAAGAGGAGAGTGGTGATAATGGTAATATTAGTGGGACGGTAATAATAGCGGGGGGAATTATTAATACATACAAAAGTTGGAAATGACTTCTTGAGGAGGCGGAGAAGAAGACGAGAGTAAAATTATAGACCTTATATTTCATGGTACTTACTTTTTACTGTACTTCTGGATAATCTCTCTCTCTCTCTCTCTCTCTCTTTCCTGGTAACTTTTATATTTTTATATATATGTATACCATATCATGCAACACCTTAATATTTTTTGGAGTAGTTTTTTCTACAGACCTTCCTAATACTATTATGACAATGGTGCACGCAAGGAATCTTTTTTTTTCCACCTTTTTGTAATTCCATACGGTGTATAGCTTGTTGTTTCTTTCTCTCTCTCTCTCCTTCTACCTCCTTTTACAAATCTCCCCTTTGGATAAAAAAAACGGAATTACATCACAGAATAAAAATACATAAGTGGGAAATGTGGGACCTGAAACGAATATGATTGACAGTGTAAGAAAACATTGTATTTAAAGAAAGACGGCGAAGGAAAAATGATACGGAGAAACAAGGCTGAGAAAATTATTTCAAGAGAGAAATTATATTCGAAAACTTTCTTGGAGGAAGTAAAGTTACCGTGAAAAACTGCTTGAACCAAACAATTTACCTCCCAAAATAAAACAAAAACAAAACTTCAAAACAGGAGGAGGGTCCTATTTACCCCTTGGTTCTCCAGAACCACCCAAGTAATAACATGGTAAAACCCGGGTGTAAAAAAAAAATCCGCCCATAAAACGTTTCCCTGGTAAAATCAACTCCGCAAGAAAAAACTCATTTTTGCATCCGTCAGATCATGTGTGTGCTTGAATTATTATTATTACGACCAAGAGAGTGCAACTGATTATGTTTGTAATTATTCTAACCTCCCAGGCTTTTCTTACCTTTTAATTAAAAAAATATTTTAAAAAAACAAGAGGAACGAGAGAGAGAGAGAGAAATGAGATTGGATTAAATAAAGCCACTTTTCTGGAGCAATATACTACTAAGTGGATAATTATTATGGCAATTATAACCCCTATAATTGCCCCGCACACAGCTGGAGACCAAAAAGAGGGCATATCCTTTTGAACACGGCACATTCTATATTTTTATAATGGGACTCAAAGGGGAAAAAACGAGGAGAGGATGTTTTTTTTTCTCGTCATAATTTTTATTATTAGTCGTACCAGTCCTATAGTTATTAGATCCTGACAATAAATATAAAGGAAAGGCCCTCCCTTCCAACGCTCAAGAGATGGGAAATTGTTATATTTCATTTTCAAAAGCCACCCGCCTGCTCCCATCACATCTCGCTCTCTTTCTCTCTCTCTCTCTCTCTCCCTCTTTCTCTCTCTTTCTCTCTCCCTTTTCCCCCTTTCTCTCTTAAGACACGATTAGCATTTCATTAATACCCTAGCTAAATGTTTCTTCTCGGATTCTTGGCCCTGAATGCAATATAATGTGTAATAATAATAAATGATTACGGGCCAAGTGCTCGGGGCGACCCCCTTTGGAGGAGACAAAGTGGTATGGTTATACATTAGCATGTATACATACATATATACATAGGTACATAAGTATATACTGATTATATACCACAGATTTGAACAGCCAAGATGACTATTATATGTTTTTTTTGTCGAACTTGTAACACGATGGATAGTGACAGGGAGGGAGCAAAACGTGTATTATGATGATAAATGGTTGAAAAAGTGACTAATTACTTGTGAAAGCAAAATAATTACCAATGTAATTCAAATGCAATGAACTTGTGCCTCAAGATTTTCCCATGTGCCCATATCCTCCTCCTCCTCCTCAAGGTACCTCACATATACCATTATGTAACATATTGCTGTTTACACAGGCTATATCTATATACACATGTGTACTTACATATATAAGAATCCGGATTTTGTATCGAGGAAGTTGAACTCTTCTCCATGAGCAACACCCTCACTCTCCTATATTTGTCTCTCTAGGATCTCTCTCCCTTGTGTCTCTCCCTTCTTTTTCTCTTTCTTTTCTCTCTCTCCACCTTGTCCCTGTCTTTCTCTTTCCTTTTCGTACCTGTCTCACTTCTCTTTTGGTGTCTCTCTGTCTCCTCTTTCCCTTTATCTCCATCCCTCTCTCGCTCCCTTTCCCACCGTCCGTATGAGGACAGGCTGGCTGTCCTTTCCATTATTCCATAGCCACACATGTCATTCCCATGGAAGGCAGTCATGCAAAATTCATCATCATCATCATCTTAATTCTTCCTTTTTGTACGTAACTAACTCCCACTCCCAATTAAGCCATGGATAAAGTCCGTAATATAAAAGGCTACTGTTAAAGGACTCACTCCGCTTAAGCCTCTCCTGTCTCTTTCCTTCTAGTTCCTCCATATGTATACATGTGCATACATATGTATAAAGGATACATGTACGGTGCACGCCATCTCCAATGTGGAAGAAAAAGGGGAGAGAGGAAAAAGAAAGGAAGAAGTCGGATGTGAATTAAGGGAAAAGTCAGTGCTAGTGCAAGAGATTAAAACAAGTCCCTTCTGCATGGTTAGCTCCTTGTCGTCGTTGGGGACCGTGGAAATACTGGCGGTGGATATGTAACTAGTCGGATGGGAGAGAGAGAGAGAGAGAGAGAGAGAGAAAGAGATCCTAATCGTTTGTTTTTCTTATTAGCATTCTATGCAAGTCAAGAGCTCCTAATAATGTAATTCTTCTTCTTCCCATACTTTGTCTTAATTCCCTCTCTCTCTCTATCTCTCTCTCAATTTCTTTGACTATAAGCTCACAGTCAGTAGAGTCGTCAACTTGAGAAATGGTATTTTAGCTGGAAAAGAAGCATAGCAAACAGATAAGATTCGGTATGCCGGGTGGTGCTCTTAATACGGAGCCCCAGGCCTCAATTATTTCCCTAGGATGTCTCTTCATTTTGAGACTCTTTCACATTCAATCCCTTTACTAACGCCTTTGTCTCCATTTTTTTTGCATCTTCTGTCGTCTCTCGCCAATCTGTTTTTCCTTTTTATCCATAGCGACATTTTTCTTCGGGACATTTTTTAACAGACTCATTTTCTTTGAATGATTACTAGTTTTTCTTTTGTTTTATTTCTTTAGCCAATAGCTATTTATTTTATTTACTAGTTTTCCGGTTTTGCGATTTAGATTTTAGAGATGTTAGATTTTAGAAATTTAGACATTCCTGCCATTTATTTATCTTTTCTTCTTGAATCACTCCGATTTCCCGCTTTCTCTCTGTCTCTATTCTCCGTCCAATTTCCTCTCTATTTCTCTCTGCCAATTTCCTCTCTATTTCTCTCTGCCAATTTCCTCTCTATTTCTCTCTGCCAATTTTCTCTCTATTCCGCTCTTCCAATTTTCTCTCTATTCCACTCTTCCAATTTTCTCTCTATTTCTCTCTTCCACTTTACTTTCTTTTTCTCTCTTCCACTTTTCTTTCTTTCTCCCTCTATTTCTCTCTTCCGCTTTTCTTTCTTTTTTTCTTCCCTGTCTCTCTCGTTCTTCTCATCTGCCTTTCTCTCTCTCTCCTTTCGTTTGTTCTTTCTTTTCACTTTCTGACGATCTATGACTAGTTTTATTTGTCTCTCCCTCTCCCTCTCACTTTCAATTCTCCCTCTCATTTCTCGACTTTGATAGGACCAATTTGGATACTATTTGCCAAGAAAGTTCTTGAAGACATTTCCAGTAGAAAGAATAATGTGTAGAATTTCTTCGACACACAACCAACTTAAATGCCTTGGGATAACCTCCCAAGAGAAGTATAAAACTGTCAGACAATGCCCTTAGACATGGAAAGGGTACAGGGGAATATCCTGAGTAACAATGACAACGGTAGGAGTAGAAAAAAAGGGCAGTAAAAAAAGCAGAGACATTCACTGGGAATGGAAAAAAAAATAATTGTAATTATTGTTATGGAAAAAAAAGGGAAAAAAGGACTTGAATTGTATAAAAGTAAAGAGAGGATGTTTGATCATTCTAATAAAGCCTATATATGTAAGTGCATTCGTCCCAGCCATCTTCATATTGGGGAGAGGAGGAAGTGGAAGGCTTCTGCACTCACTTATTACTCCCACGTTGAGAAAAGTACACAAGAGTTAATGGAATGCTCATTCCGTTTACAAAAATTAATACGTGCCTCCTCCTCACTACGGGAAGGATTTCTTGAAAGGAAAAACAACTTCCACAACAACTATGAGCCAACACATTGGGTATGAGAATGGACAGGTTAAAGTTTAGAGAGAAAGAGAGAGAGGAGGAAAGAGAGAGGGTGGGGAGAGAAAACAAGTTATTTTACCATTTAGTATTCAAACATAATCAAATAACTTTTCTCGGCTGGTTATGTGTGTACAGCTTTACTAATCTTGAATAGCATGGAAAAGGACTGTTTGACAGAGAGGAAGAGAGAGAGAGAGAGAGAGACTTGTGGTTGCATGGCAAGTACATAGACGGTTGTGGAATTGAGCCTATTCTAACTTGTGCCGTAACAATAATAGTAGTAGTAGTAATAATAATAATGGAAGTTCAAGTACTTTTAAGCACTTTACCTCTAATACTTAATTATGGACGTAGTGAATGGCCTTATGTGACAGGGAGAAAAGGGAAAAGTAAATGAATCACAGTTTCAATTTTCACAGGCTCATCCCCCTTCACCTCTCTCTCTCCCTCTCTCTCTCTCTCTCTCTCTCTCACTCTTCTCTTTTCTTCTCGCTTGCGCAACAAGAGTATCGTTGTCTCTTTTATTTTCACTGAGCTTAACTCTTCTTCTCACATCTCTCTCCATGCATTTTTCTTTGGTAGTCTGTCTGCTTTTCTCTCGCTCGCTTTTGTTTCTGTTTTTCCTTCTCTCCTTTTTTCTCTCTGTTTTTTTCTCCTTTTTTCTGTTTCTCCTTCTCTCCGTTTTTCTCTCTGTTCCTCCGTCTCTCCTTTTCTCTCTCTGTTTTTCCTTCTCTCCTTTTTTCTCTCTGTTTCTCCTTCTCTCCTTTTCTCTCTCTGTTTCTCCTTCTCTCCTTTTCTCTCTCTGTTTTTCCTTCTCTCCTTTTCTCTCTCTGTTTTTCCTTCTCTCCCTTTCTCTCTCTAATTTTCATTCTCTCCTTTTCTCTCTCTAATTTTCATTATCTCCTTTCCTCTCTGATTTTCATTTCTACTTTTCTCTGTTTTTCCTTTCTCACTCTTTCCTCTTGTCTGTATGTTTCTCATTTCCGTCTTTGGCTTTCCCCTATCTTTCTCTTTTTTTTTCTTGCTCCTCTTTCGTTTTTGATTAGCTTCTGCGAAATTTCTCTTCTGGTTGTCTCTCTTGCTGTCTCTCTCTCTTTGCACCTTATTTCCTGTCTTTCTCTTTTTCCCTCTTTCTCCCTCTAGATCTTCTTTTCTTTCTTTCGCTTATTTACTCTTTCTATCTCCGCGTCTTCTTGTCTTTCTATCTCTTTCTGTGGATCTCTCTCTCTCTCTCATTTTCTTTCTTTTTATTATTTACCCCTGTCTTCTATTCTCCTTGGCGGCTACTATCAGTAGATGTCTCGCTATGGTGTTTATTTCTTTACTCCAATTTCCTTTCGTCTCTTGCTGTGTCTTTTCTTCGGTATCATCTCTTTTGATGCACTCAACACTCTCTTCTTCTATCACTTTTACCACCATCCACATACGTATTTCCTTCTTTTCTATTCATTTTTCCCGCGGCTCCTACCTATGTAGTCCTCATATTCCTTTGACAATTCCCTCTCCTATTTCCCCCCCTCTTTGTTCTAGCCTTGGTTACTGTGCTCGCTCGAAATGGAGTGTCGTCCCCAAAAGCCTGGGGCCTCATTCCAGTTTAAATACTACTTAAGCCCTTGTGAAAGTTTCTTCCCCTTTCAGTCCCTTTACGGAACTAATAAAGACGTGGAAGAAAGACGGCGGATGCACGGAGGTGGAAGAATAAATAGGCAGGTGTAAGAAAGGGGCAAGATTCATTACACAAAAGGAAGTAGAGCCCCAGTGTTTATGTCTGGTGTTGGTCCCAGTATTCCCTGTCACTTTCTGGGGAAAGTCTTCAAAGCATGGATGGAGTAGAGCATTTGGAGGCGCAAAAAAAAAGAAAGGAAAAAACGTAAGAAAAGGAATAAAGCCCTGCTGGGGTAATGAAGGACAGAGGGGAATTATATGAGAGGAAAAGGATTGAGCTGTACATATGGTGGGAGAGACGCACACGTAGGAAAAGCTACCTGCTTAATACCTACAAGATGGTACTCTAATTCCATAAAGATTATTCAAGCTCGTTTGTTTACAAGCCATCTCCTTCCCCATGCTAAAGTCCTTGTGCTATAGCTACATAAGTCTCCCTCTCCGTCTCTCTCCTTCTCCTTCTCAGCTGTATTTCTCCCTTACGTTTACAATGGAAGCACTTATACTCCTCTTCCCTAATCCTCTGGTGCTCATCATGAAGCCAAGGGGATGGCCTAGTAAGAATTCTGGAGATGGAGGGAAAAAGGAAGAAGGAAGAAGTGGGTCCTCCCATAGGGAAATGCTAGTCATGAAACTGGTAACGTCAGATTTGAGGATATGTCTAGATGTGTCCCTATAGGAAATATGATTTTCCGTCCAGACTCACAGAACTAAAGAAAAAGGAGGCAGAGAGAAAGAAAGGAAGATACAGAAGAGCGACAGGGAAAAAAGGAGAAGAGAGAGAAACAAAAGGTGCAGAGAAGGAAAGACAGAAAGAGAGAAAGAAAAAGGATGCATAGAGAAAAGGAGAGAGAAACAAAGGATACTGAAAGAGATGAGGATACTGAAAAGAAGATGCAGAAGAAAAAAAAGAAAGAGAGAGAGAGAGAAAGAGAAAGAACGAAAAGAAGAAGCAGAGAAAGAAAATAAGGTGCAAAAAGAGAAAGAGAGAAAAAGGCTGCAGAGAGAAAGAGAGAGAAAAATAATGGAAAGAGAAAGAGAAATGATAAAAAGAGAGAAAGAAAGAGAGAAATAATGATACCGAGAGAGAAAGACAGAGAGAGAAATGGATGCCGAGAGAAAGAGAGAGAAAAGAAGATGCAGAGGGAAGGAGATTCGGAATAGAGAGAAGGAGAAAACGTGGTAGGCAAATCTCTGAGTAGCGTTTCAACCGTTTATGTAAATCCCCTTGTATCAACTTGGACGGCTTTGTAACCTTAGCAGATGCTGAGGCACTTATACCTTTCTAGGGGAGTAAAGTCAGCAGAAAAAAAATTCTGTATTCTCCCTTCAAATTGAGAAGACGCGAGGAGAGAACAATTTGCAATTGAAATTTCATTTTTCGACCGAGACGGAAAATCCCTCCGTTTGTTAACATTATTTTTTTGTGGTTCCTGTTGCTACTCCTCCCAGGTCTTCGTCATGAGTCTTCCTAGGGCTAGGAGCTGATGCTCTTCCCCTAGAAATTCCTACTCCATTCCTTTTTCTAACAAAGTAACACCGTTCCCCGTGTGAGGGGGAAGCGATATGACACATGCCTGGGTACGGCAACGGCAGTTCACGGAGAGATTTGGGACAAGTAGCACCCATAAGAAATGTGGATTTACTACTTCCGTATGTGGAAGAATAAAGGTAGGACTTTGGGAGACATTGCAAAGTAGAGAGAAACTTTAGAGAAAAAATGGCAAAGAAAAGAGATAAAGCTTATAGAAAAATGGCGAAAAAGAGAGAGAAATTACAGCGAAAAATGGCAAAGAAGAAAGAGAAATTTTAGGAAAAAAATGGCAAAGAAGAAAGAGAAAGCATAGATAAAAATGGCAAAGACGAGAAAAAAAATGTAAATAAAAATGGCAAAGAAGTCACATATTTCAGAGAAAAATGACAAAGAAGAGAGAAATTTCAGAGAAAAATGGCAAAG
>JAQGBT010008053.1:0-10246 GCA_034698585.1 Disparrhopalites patrizii
CTCTCTCCCTCTCTCCCTCTCTCCCTCTCTCCCTCTCTCCCTCTCTCCCTCTCTCCCTAATAATACGATAGATGTATAAATTAATCAATTGAGAGAAAAACAAAAGTGAAAGTACGGAGAAATAAAAGCAGAAAAGTGATAGTGCAGAGAAAGAAAGCAAGAAAAGTGAATGTACCGAGAAAGAAAGCAAAAGTAATGAAACAGCGAACCAGAAGAGAAGAAAAAATAAAGTTAAAATCGGAAGAAAGATCATGAGACAAAGCCGAGTAAACTGACACGGAATGGAAAGGGAGATTAAGAGATGTAAAGTTACAGGGATAGAGAGAAGGGCGAGAAGTGGTAAACTTATGGGAATCAAAATACGGAGGAATCTCCAGAGGATAAAAAGAATGGGATGAAAGATAAGAAGGTAATAAAAAAAATTTGGCAAAGAGGAATTGAAGGACGAGTGAGAGATAAGGGAAGTTAGACGAGGAGAAGGGGTAGGTTTTGAAGAGATAAAGAAGTATTTGAATTCCTACCTTTTAACCATAACGAGTTCCCTGGTGAAAACGGGTGAGCAACTATACGTGATAGAAAGTCCACAAACACTTTCTCCAAGTAAAATGATACCAGTGTAGAATCTAGTGAGTGCGAGAGAGAGAGCGAGAGGAAGAAAGGGAATACCGTCGAGAATTAAAAGGAGAAAAAAAGGTGGGGCGCTTCCTAGAAACGGATCAAGAGATGGAAGTGGAAAGACTTTGGAGAACAATGAATTCATGCTTGGGTTAAATTTGGCCAAGTGGTGATAAGCGTCTACACTAAATATATACACTATCACACTTTCCCTACACATTTTGATTCCGCATGGATTTTTCCCATTGGCCCTCTAATCCTTTTTCAGTTTCTTAGGAAACTTTATGTAGGAAGGAGGAGGAGGAGGGAAAAAAGGAGTAGGCGCCAGGAAAAAAGTTTGGAGGGTAAGAAAAAAAGCACACGTATAAAAGAAATGATAGTCAATAGGTTTCCCATGGACATATACACCATTGGATGTTCAACGTGTGGGGGATTTGCTGGAGCATACGGAGTAAATCAAGAGTCCGAATGGAAATTCATGGCAGGAGTTCTCGGCCACGTAGTATGCTGGGGATGAGAAATACTTTTGTCAAGTACAGTGCGTTCCATCAAGTACTTCGCCCTTAACACTAACTGCATTTATAATTATCGTGGCTTGTCACAAATATGAGTTTCACAACTAGACATTTAGGGCGCCGAATAGAGACATTTTATTGGCCGGGCGCGAACGGAGTCCAAAAAAGGAAATTCATATTTAATTACAGAGAAATTTCTTCCTTTGTCTCTTTCTCTCTACCTTTTTTATTCTTATTTTCTCTCGACCTCTCGTCTTACTTCTTTATTTCTTTGTTAAATATTAACTACATTTATTTATTTTCTCTCTCTGCATCTCTATTTAACTAATTTTCTTCCCATTTATCTTTCTCTTTATGACTGTTTTATCTCTCTCAGTATTTAATTTTTTTTCTTAGTTTTATTTTATTTTGTACGCATTTCATTTTCTCTCTACGTTTTCATTTAATTTTTTTCTTAGTTTTATTTTATTTTATACGCAATTCATTTTCTCTCTACGTTTTTATTTAATTTCTTCTATATTTAATTTTTTCTTATTTCATTTTCTCCCAATTGTTTTTCTTTATTTTACTTTCCCTTTATGCCTTGATTGGGGGGATTTTATTATCTTTCCATTTCTTCGTCTTTTATCTGTTTCCTCTTCACTTTTTGTCTGCTGTCTCTTACTATACCTCTTGGCCTAATGTTTTTGCCGTCACTATTCTTCATCTAAATTATGTCTACGTCTGTATGATCTCGTGCTCTTTCTCATCGTACCTGTTCTTTTATTTGCTCCCTTTTTGGTTTTCTCTTTGTTTGCATTGTTATTACCCACAACAATATCTAATGATCTCCCTCGCTCTCTTTCTCCTTATTACCTTCTTCATTTTCCTTTTCTCTCTTCTAATCGTAAGTCCCATTGTCTCATTTTTTTTTACTTTATTATTTTTTATCTCTCATCGAAATGGTCTAAAGTTCTCATTGTTGTTGCCGGTTCTATGTTTTCTACCTTATTTTGCCTTTAACTCGTCCGCATAACATCTCATGTTTTATCCCATCTCCCGACAGTTTCTAAGTTTTTTTTCGGGGTTTTTATTCTTTTGAAATTTCCCTTTTTTGTATTCTTCCCTTTCTCTCTCTCTCTAAACACGTCCCAGCCAACTTTCTGGCCTTTTTATTTTCACGATGTCTTCTCTACTTTGTGTCTATTAGGGAGGAGACGCAGAATGGAACATTTGCAGCTGCTAACTTTGTAACACATGTGTACCCTTCTGTTTGACTGGAAAAGGAATAATCCTTGACTACTTGTTGTTTCCATTTGAAACATCATTTTTGCCCCTAATACTTCCCTTGTACTTCCTTTTTTATACAGGGTGAATTTGTACGTATATTGGTAGAAATATTTCTTTTGTACTGATACTCTTGGTTGGGGGAAAAGTGAACACAAAAGGGATTTGGAGATGATGTGTGGAAGATAACCTAGTATGTAGAAGGAATTGAATGAGGAATTCTACATGTGTAACCAAATATTTCAGGAGATTCTTTTCCCCTCCCCCTTTTTCCATGTAATTCTCAAATACTACCATTTTCTCGGTGCTTCCTTCCCGCCTATTCACGGCTACAAAGCCTTCTATTACTTGGTCTTCCTTTCTATCTCCAAAAAGGTATCTCATTCGCATTAATACAATTTGCTATTCCCACTTCATTCACACAATTAAAACGTCAAACCAAATGTATGAACACAACACTTTATTCATTTCCTTATCGAAAGCATGAGGAAGTTCAAATTTGTATAACACAGGAGCGACTATGTATGTGCATAAATACCTACAGAGGGTAAGACAAAGAGACAAAGAAATGAAGGAAATACTCAGAGAAATTTGCAAAAAATAAAGCAGAGGAGAAACGAGGAGGAAATAATGGAGAAAAGTAAAAAAGAAGAAAACAGTCTTACAGAAAGCAATACGAAGAAAAATTAGAAGAAAAAATGAAAGAAAAGACAGGCGTACAACGAAGAAAAACTTAAAGCAAAAAGACAACAAGACAGACAAAGTGAAGCAAAAAATAACAAGACATAAGAGAAGAAAAAATTAAAGCAAAAAAAAAGACTGAAAGAGAAGCAAAAATTAAAGCAAAAACATAACAAGCCAGAAAAAGAAGAAAAAATGTAAGAAAGGGAAATACTAATACCAAGACAAAAGTATTCAGGAAAAATCAAAACGTAAAGAAAAGTGACTAGATAAAAGTAACAAGAAAGGGAAACTAAAAAGAAAAAAAGTAAGGGACACAGCAAAAACTAAGAAGACACGGTGAAAGAAGAAATGCAACAGAAGAACAAACAGGAAGAAAAGAATATTAGTGAAGACGAAGAAAGTAGAGAAAGAAAACTCAGGTGAAATAAAGAGGCAGGCCAGAGAGCCAATAAAAAATGGACAAAAACTGACGAGAGAAGAAAAGGAAATGGAGAGAAAGCTAAAGGGGAAGATAGGAATAATGTATAAAAAACGAGCGTCTATCTCCCTTTCGGGTTACTTTTACCACTGCTGTAGCCAGCACAGCCGCAAGACGATGGTGTGATAGATACGGTGTGAAGTTAGCGTGGTGTGAGCAAGTGATAATCTATGGAAGTTTATGTGTGAGCAAAGGAGAGCGTCTTCCAATAAAAATAATTGTTGTGCCAAGACATGGAAAAATCGACATGTGGCTACAAAATCAGTTGAGTGGAAAAGCGAGAGAGAGAGAGAGAGAGAAGAAAAATAGGAACTAAAAAGGGTCATGAATTTGAAAAAAGAGGTGTGATGCCGTGGAAAAAGTGGGGAAAGTGATGCAAAAGAATACAAAGACACAAAGACTATCTGTAAAGACTCAAATACATGTAAAAGAACCCAGATCGCCTCGTCCATGTACGGGAAATTGTGAGAAAATACGAACAGAAGCCTGGAAAAAACCACCAGAATAAAAACCAGGACTTTCACCCAAGTTACCATCCCAAAGAAAGTTACATAAGAAAAACGGGGGAAATAGTACAAAATAAAGTTCCAGGTGAAACAAAGGACAGAGGGAGGAATGGAAATGTAATAATAGGGAAACATCCAGAAACAAAATAGGAACAAGAAAGACAATTGCTAAGATGGGTGGAAGCCGGAAAATTCAGGAGAAGAGGAATTCCAAGGGAAAATACATTATTTTGGTTGAACAAGGGAAAATAAGTGGGGCGAAAGGATAGGAAAATACACATTAGATCATCGATGGTTCTTAGTACCTACCGTTTGTAGAGGGACAATGAGGCGAGAGAAAGTCTTGATAGGAGATGGAGGAGAAAACAGGACTTGGTAGAAACATGAAAGCCCCAAAGAACGACACACATCCTCCTATCCCCGCACGACCAAGTTATTTCATGAATGACAGATGAAAAGTTCGTGGAGTGAAACAATTTGAAGGTAAAAAATTAGACAAACCCAGAGAGGATCTGAACACTTCAAGGGGGAGAGAGAGGCGAATAAAAATTGGTGCTTTCAATCTTATTCAACCTCTTGTCCTTTGACTATACCTCCACTCCTTTCTCCTATTTTTCCCGCATCTCTCTCTATGTCTCTCTACCTCAAGGGTTGTCTTTGTCCTCTCTTGTCATTCTCTTTTCGTCACTCTGTGCCCCCACTGAATTTTTTTACACTCTTTTAATCCCAGGTTTCCTTTTTGAGAGCTTTCATTTTGATTTTTTCTCTGTGATTTTGTCCTTCCTTCTCTCTCTCTTTCTCACTCAAAATTTTTTCTGTATTTTTGAGGATTCTATTTTGCATTTCAATTCTTATTTCTCCTTTCAAATCTCTTTCCATTCGTCATTCCGCCTCCACTTTTGGATGCTTTTTTGATCCTCAAAATTTATTTTGGAATTTCTTCACTCTCCGTGCTTTCTTTCTTTCTCCTTTAGATTGGTTAGTTTGCTTTCCCTTTGTCTCTTTCTCTATCGTTATCTGTTGTTTCTCGTCCAATGCTCTTTATTTCTCTTTCTCTCTGCGCTCTTTTTTCTGTAGTGTTGTCTCTTTGTTTCTTTGCTCTCTCTCTAGGATATTTGTCCTTGTCGCTCTTTTATCTATTTATTTTGCTTGTCTTTTTCGCTCTCAGCTCTCTTGATATTAATTGTCTTTTTTGCTCTTTGGCTTTCTCTCTGTGTTCTTCCTCTGTCTCTATGCTCTTTGTCTCTCTCTATGCACTTTGTCTCTCTCTCTATGCTCTTTGTCTCTCTCTCTATGCTCTTTGTCTCCCTCTCTATGTGCTTTGTCTCTCTCTATGTGCTTTGTCACTCAATGCTCATTATCTCTCGTTCCATGTACGTTATCTCTCTTTGTTCTTCGTGTGTCTCTGTATGTTATTTTACGTTATTCCTCTTTTCTCTCTCACTAATCTATTTCTCTTCTTCCTTTTCGTCTCTATCTCTATTCGTCAAATCTTTCCTTTCTTTCTCTGGGGTGTATTTTCTGAATTCTATTTTGATCTCTCTCTGACTTTCCAGTTTTCCTTTCTGTCCCTCCTTTTCTTGTCTCTCATTCTCGCTGTTAGCTACAGCGTTCCCCTCTCTGTCTCTTTGTTATTCTGCTACTTTCTCTCTCTCTCCTTGCTCGTCCCTTTGCCCTCTGGCGCTCTCTCCCTCGCTCTCTCATATTTGTGTTACTTCTAATTCTACATTTGCCTACATCATTTCTGTTTATGACTTCCCTTTGACTCGCTTTCCTTTGCCGTGGATGTCGTATCCAAAAATATGATCATTTCCCTTCCGTGTTCCATTGCTATTTGGAATCTCCTCCGTTCTTTCCCCATAAATATTTCACCCTCTAGTCTTCCCTCACGTGTCATTATCGTTCGTCTTTGAGTGGGTTCCCTTCCCTTGGAGAGCAACACTAATTCCTTTGCGAGATTTCTCCCCGTACAAACGGTTGTGGTTAGCGGCACCTTGTATGTGCTATAGCTGTATGTAACACCCTCATCTTTTGTCCTCCGATTCCCTTCTCTCTCTCTTTCTCTCTTCTCTCTCTCTCTTTCTCTCTCTCTATTTCTCTCTCTCTCTCTTTCTCTCTTCTCTCTCTCTCTTTCTCTCTCTCTCTTTCTCTCTCTCTCTCTTTCTCTCTCTCTACCATGCTATTCCCCGAGACATAACAGAGGAAGAAATCTCCCTCCTTTATTTGAACTGCCATGTATGAGTGGTGGTGTTAGACACTCCAGAGATTTTCACTCACCAACCCTTTCCCCACCGATACATTGAGAAGGAAAGAAGCTTCTGTGTGGGTGCGGGAGAGTTATGTATATACTTCATCACCAGAGAGGGAATCCAGTGGGTAGAGAGGGCAGAGGAATTTTTTGGGGTGCTACTCCCACTAATATACAGGCGGACACATTTCTCGAGCTTCTCCTTCCCTTTCCCCCTCCGTCCCTCTTTCTCTCACTTGAAGAGTTTCAAATCATCCAACCCTCAATCTGCCATGGGTTGTTGGGGAAACCAAAGAATTTTTTCTGGCTCCATTGTTACATCAGGTGAATATATGGGTTTGGAGGGGTTAAAAGCAATCCTTGAGCTCTGTGAATCGACAATGGCAATGAACTTTTATGTGGGTGTTTACGTGTCTTGCTTATAATACGTGTGTGGATATTGGGGTGTATATCTTTTACGGTACATAGTACATATATGCTTGGCGTTTGATGGTGCAATTCTGCGTGTGGTGGACTTGATCTGTATCTTTGGGAGAGACAGAGAATTAGTGAGTGAGAGAGAGAGAATGGATCAAAGAGAAATGAATGTAAAAGAGACAGAGAAAGTTAGAGAGAAAGCCGAGATAGAGGAACTGAGAGATCGTAAAAATGTGGGAGAAAGAAAATGAGAGAGAGACACGACATGAGAAAGAGGGAGATAAAATGATAGACAGAGATAAAATGAGAGAGAGGGAGATAAAACGAGAAAGTGAGAGAGAAAGAGAGAAAATGAGAGAGAGACAGAAAGTGAGAGAGAAGAAGATTAAATGAGAGACAAAAAGTGAGAGAGAAAGAGATAAAATGAGAGAGAGAGAGAGAAAGTGAGAGAGAAGAAGATTAAATGAGAGAGAAAAAGTGAGAGAGATTATTCTCCCTTGCGTTTTCAATCCCACTTAATACTCTAAAATAATTTTGCAGCTGTCCAAAGTTTTCTTCCTTTGTATTTGAATTAAATGTGAATTAAATAAGTTGCATACTTTAATCTAATTAAGTAATACCTATTTAATTACCAAATTTTGCGCTTGTTTCCCCAAACATTAATATGACATTTATTCTGACAGTTATCGTAATTATTTACGGATGAACATATGTAAAACGTACAAGTATCTACATGTTTTTAATTATTATTCTTATGCTTGTATTTCCACAGCTCCTGAGCCTAGAAAAAAGAGTGCAAGTATTTTTGGAGCTGAAAGACCAACTAGGATTTCCTCTGAGTGCCGTAGCCACAAAGTACTGACGGTTCATACCACTCCAATTTATTTAGTAGTAGGACAGGGAGGATCAAAGGGACTAACAACGTGCGGGTGCTTGGTGAAAGAGAGAAAAAACATGAGATGAGTAGTCACCATGAAGGAATTATTGCGAACAGAACCAGGGTCATTATCATCTATCCCACAGGTGAGTGGTGGTTTCTAAGTTTTTTCATAAAATCTCATTTGATGAATACCAACAATAAAATGTGTATATTTTGGGAGTCTACAAATGTATACGGAGAGGAAAAGTCTGCCTCTTGACAAGTACATGAATTCATGGGGGCGTGGGTTGATTCATCTCTCCGGGACTTTCTCTCCTGGTTCTGCGTATGTGATGCATGAGGAAAGCAATGCATGATTATACACTTGAAAGAGAATACGGGGTAGCAACTGTATTTGAAAGCAATTATGTCCGCCATATGTTGTTCCAGTTAATTACAAGCACGTACATATATATATATATATATACATATATAGAAATGAGTGTTGGCCTAATATGCAGTTATTACTGCATTTATAGGCAGAAGGGTTTATAGGTTAAGATTGCATCCTTCACTGACACTTGATCCTTGCCTTTTAAAAGTGAAGTGCTGAGAGCAAGAGAGAGAGAGAAAGCGAGAGCCGCAATGGCCGAGAGATCCAAACCGAGAAACAGCGATCAAGAGAGAGAGAGAGAGAGAGAGAGAGAGAGAGGGCGAAACAAAGACCGAGAGAGAAAGCGAGAAAGAAAACGACGGAGAGAGAGACGAGAAAGAAAACGACCGAGAGAAATTGACTAAGAAAACCAGCGAGAGAGAGAAAGCGAGAAAGAAAACGACCGAGAGAAATTGACGAAGAAAACCAGCGAGAGAGAGAAAGCGAGAAAGAAAACGACCGAGAGAGAAAAAGTGAGAAACAAAACAACCGAGAGAGAAAGCGAGAGAGACAAACAACCGAGAGAAAGTGAGGAACAAAACGACTGAGAGAGAGAAAGCGAGAAAGAAAACAACCAAGAGAGAGAAAGCGAGAAAGGAAACAACCGAGATAGAGAAAGCGAGAAAGGAAACAACCGAGATAGAGAAAGCGAGGAATAAAACGACCGAGAGAGAAAGCGAGAAAGAAAACAACCGAGAGAGAGAAAGCGAGAAAGAGAAAACGAAAAACATAAAGACCGAGAGAGACAGAGACAAAAATCTAGACATATAAAGACCAAGATAGATAGATAGATAGAGAGAGAGGAATAGAAGGAAAGTAAAAGAGTGAAAGAGAGAACCCGAGAGGAAGTTAATGAGATGAAAGAGAAAGAGAGAGACGGAAAGAGGGAGAGAGAGGAAAGAGACGAATAAGGAATAGCAAATCAGGGGAAAAGGAAAAAGAGATAAAAAGGGAAAGAGAAAGAAAGATGGAAAGGTAGAGAGAAGGAGAGAGAGAAAGAAATGGAAAGAGAGAGAGAGTGCGAGAGAAAGATATAGAGAAAGAGGGATAAAGTCAGAATGTGGTACTAATATGGAATCATTTGATTACTATTACATCTGTGGTAGTGCCCAGCACTTCATCCGATCTCATCTTACATCCAATGAATGAAGTCATGTAAATTTTGACAGACCATTACTGGATTATGGCCGCTTGAATGCGGGCTTTTTTAGTGCCACTCTTCCACATCCCATGGACCTTTTTCTATACATGTAGTTTTTCATTCGTCATTATATTTTACGGGGATTACCATCATGACACGAGTGTATACTCATTAATACCGGAGAAGCAAAAACTTGTGTATCATGTACATTCAGCGTTTCTCCAGGCTCTCCCTCTCATAGTCCCTTTAATCTTGTTCATTTCCATTTTCCCTCTCTTCCCCTGCTTCTTCGTCAACACTCATTTTTGTGTTCATCATGTATATAAATAGGTGTAAATATAAATATAGAGAACCACAAAAGGGGAATAACAGCCTGGAAATCGAAGTTGGCTTGGCTAGAATAAAACATTTTAGGGGTCAAAAAGTAGTGAAGTGCTACCAATATCAATTCGGAGGTTGCAATCGAAAACAAGTCCAAAAAGAAGGATTGAAAAACTGTCACCTACAGATGAATAAACAGGAAAAAATGGAAAGAAATCCTTTGCCTGGGGAAAAAAATTGGACAAGGCTAAATTCATAGAAGGGTCGTGAAAAAACGCAGAGCTACTAGCTGCAAAGCAAATTCCAGGAGTATGGTAAGGAAATGCAAGGAATGAAAAAAGAGGGGAGAGGTTACGGCAGTAATCTTAAGTGGAATAAATTCTTCAAGGAGAAAAACGATGGTCAAGGAAACGTACATAATAGATGTCTGTGTAGCGCACTGGCAGTGAAAGTGATATCGACAGAGAAGAGAGGGAGAGAAACCGTGGGAGAATTAATGCGAGCAAGACAGAAGTGATATAAAGAAAAAGAAAGCCAGAAGCCTTAATAGTGCAATCCAATGAGAAAGATAAGTGAAAGACCGAATGGAAGAGCAGAATAAAAAAAGACAGGAAGGGAGCAGGGCAGGGACGAAGAGAGAAGGACAAGAGAAGAGAGAGAAGGGGAAGAGAAAACGAGAGGAGAGAAAGAGAGAGAAGGGGAAGAGAAAACGAGAGGAGAGAAAGAGAGAGAAGGGGAAGAGAAAACGAGAGGAGAGAAAGAG
>JAQGBT010008054.1:0-10245 GCA_034698585.1 Disparrhopalites patrizii
GTCCCAGCAATACTGCAGGGCACTACAAGCATGTGTCACATGCTGAATCTAATTGTGGATCTATAAAAAAAGTTTCATTCCGATCCGATTACGATTAGCCAAGTTATGGCGATTTTCCCGCGCCAAGTTTCGAAAGTCGCAATTTTTAATAAATTTACTTCCGGTTTTGACTATAAAGCGCAAAAAAAGTGTTTTCCCGCATCAGTAAAAATCGAAAATTGTTTATGTTTGACACAGAATTTTATGGCCAGTCCGTTAAAACATCAATCCTTTAAATCGGATGCGAATTGAGCAAGCTACTAGGATTTTTCAACGGCAAGTTCAAAATTGCGAAAACAAAATTAAATTTTGCCGAAAAATCCCATTTTTAAACATTTATTGGAAAAATCCTTTGAGCAAAAAATGCGAATTGAGCAAGCTACCCATTTCTTTTATCATTTTTTTTCAATTTTTGATTTGAAAATTCTGATTATGATAAGAAACTCTGGGCTGAATTTTGCATACAACATTGGAAAAAATAGGTCATACTCAAAATAAACGGTTAAAAAATTTGGTTGCATCACAATAAAATGAGGGATATATGCATATATTTGCGCTGTTCGACGTCGTTTTGTCAAAATAAAACAGCTTGCTATGAGTATAAATAATAAATATATGAGAAATCTTGGACGAAAAGAATTCCCTATTTAACAGATATAATTTCTGTTTATAATTTGTAGCACATACAAGACATATGTACAAAATGACTAACTTTTAAAAAACTGACTTTATTTGTAATCACTGTATGACGGTGCAGTTTGTGTGAAATGCAGTAATTACTGGATAAATAGGAAAGTACATTGAAGAATTTTAAGATATCAGCATCAAAACTTTTTCTTGGAAGCGGACAGAGTGGAAGACAGAGATGAGCTAGTACTCCCCACAATGTCTCCGAAACCTTTGGCAGCTTGTTTCCACACTTTCTTCTCGCCTCCTTCCTGTACTTCTTCCAAGGCCAAACCGCAAGACTTGAGCAAAACACCCATGGGCGTCTTTTTCTCCAGGAAATTTTCCAGTTTGTTTGCCAAATTCCTCTCTCGTAGGGAAGCATGAATCAATGCAACTGCAAAAAGAATTGTGTCAAAACCATATGATACAAAATCGCAAAACTGCTTAGTTTTATAAAGAGAATTAATTATTAACGCGCGCCAAATTTACATATTTTGCAGAAATTCAATGTCTTACTGATAATCGGAAGTATGATTCCTGCAATAACCACCAGGACCGAGCCAATAATATAGACGATCATAAATCCCCCAAAGAAGGCAGAGACGAGAAGTATCAAGGGATGATTTTTCTTCAACTCTTTGACAGTCTGTTGATTCTCAGTCAAATACGCGTAGAGGTAGCAGGATCCCATCACACTTCCGAGACCAACTATGATCTTCAGAGGATGTAGGAACCTAAAAGAAATGAAAATTGGTTAATAGTAAGTTAATTATTATAATAAAATTATTAACTAAACAAATTTTCTATAAATCTTTAATGCAAAGCAGCATTCCGACTTTGAGTAACGTCTGCTCCCGGTCCTGGGTGCAACTAATAAAATTTCGGTGAAAGTCAAAGTACAAGCAAGCCTAACAAACTATGTCTTTAATATTTTTTTAAACTTACCCCACAACTAGGAAAATCAGAATGGCAGAGAGGAAGTAATTACTCTGATAGTAGACCAAGTTCTTGTGGACACGGTTTGTCCATTTCCGTGAGTCCTGAAAATTTGGTAGTTGAAATCGGGCAGAAGATAAAAGAAAGTCATTCAAAGAGCGTAGCGGAGCAATCTCCACAGATCGTGATTTTTCCATTATACAAAATTTTGGAATTCCTGGAAAAAGACAGAAATAAAATAAATCAGTCAAAAAACTACGAAACAGATGGAATTACTCATTGGTATTAGGTACTATATACATGTATGTAATATAATATGATGATATCAAGAAGCTTCAGAAGGATTATTTTATTACCACAAGAGAGTCTGTTATTAAAAATGCAACTGTTGCAACTTCTAGAATTTGTTATATGCACGGGTCTGAATAATATTGTATAATAGGTACTTTAGTATCTATTTCAATTCAATTAAGTATTAAAGTATCACACGTACATACACCCATTTAAAAACTTATTGGTACGTCGGTATTGGTTTTGTGGCGACGACCGCAGATAAGCAAATACTAACCAAATAATAAGCCACATTTATCTACAAGTATTTTCTCAATATGCCTCCAATTCTCCTCTGCCATACGTGGATTATTTTATCATCCCATGGATTATTTCCTCTTTGAATCATCGTCACGCACAAACAATTGAATATTATTTTTTCTTCACCTATCTACCCACAAGAGTTTGGTGTTCCTATTACACCTATGCAAATACACATATGTGGAATCCATATAAAAAATATTTTGAAGGGCACTCCAACGTACATGCATAGACATGGGACACGGATAAAAAGATCATACAAAGACTCACTAGGAATATTTTTTATCACCTGAAAAAATATCAGAGCAAAAAATTCTCCATCATAACAATTACTTTAGTAATTACCGCATCATACCACAATGCATGGAGAATGAAGGTGAATAATTAAACTTGATTCGCAGTATCGCAGTTTCACTGGAGGAAATCATGAAAAATTACTTCTTCATTATTGCATATACCAAATACCATAAAGAACAATGAAAACTTATTTCACTTACGGCAATGCAACTTTTTTTCTGTACCGAGTCTTTTCAGTATTCTCAAAATTTACTTGCAAGAAAAAACAACTTACAGAAATTAGTGTCTACTATACATTATAGATACAAAAAAAATATATATGCACTTGAACAGATGATTAATTAATCATTCGAATAAAATCAGGATAAGGGGATATGGTCCTATGGTATAATAAGATGTAATCTGTAATCAAATCTGCCTTTCATGTTTCAAATATTTAAATACATCAACCACTCGAAATCATGAAAGTTACGATCAGCAATTTTCTCTGTTCAAGACATAAACGCTTCTTCGAAAATTAAGCGTTCCAGCGTTCGTATTACATAAAAGAAATGACGTAAGGCTTGCCACTACAACCCATTATTATTTTGATGCATTTAAATCACATTGTCTATATAGTTAAGTACAAGTTTACGAGTTACAGATGTATCCAATTTAGCAGAACAAAACAACCTGTTGATACAATCAAAGTTCGAAAGCTCTTGAATCCCTATAAATACCTACACGCAGGGCTTAAACCAAGGAGGAGCGCACCGGAGCTAGTTCCGGTACTTTTTGTGACAGCTCCGGTACTTTTTCTTGCCGGTTCGTTTAACACATACAATAACCGGAGCTACTGTAATTTTATAAAAGTATACGATAGCTCCGGTACTTATTTAGTTATGGTTTAAGCCCTGCCTACACGGGCCAAAGGTCAAAGTCGGGTCGACCCGTCCGAATCTGAATACTATCAAATCTCAAATTCATTTTTGTAGCTGTGCACTACCACACATTAAGCAAACAAAATTAAATTAATTTCATTTAATCTACTTGAAAGGATTTTCTTACCTTAATGTCACATATGACCTTTATTCTGGATTCACGGAAAACAAAATTCCGGAAGAAGTCAACTGGAACGTCCTTCAGTTACTGGCAGTGCATTAATTATTAATAATTCAATGAAGACGATCAGCTATTTACAATCTTCACCAACAAAATTCAAAATATGTTTTCAAAATTAAATAAAAAAATTGTTTGAAAAATAAAATCGAGAACCAATTGTGAGAGCAATAGGAGAGAGCTGAGTCAATCTGGAACTGGAACACTTTTTAAGTCAACTGTCCATGTGTTTAAAAGAATTGTTTTATCTTTTAAACTGCAACAAGGGCAGCTTTTATCTCCTGGCAGCGGCCGCCCCGTATGATCTCATGCAACTCCCATTAACTTATTTATCCCAAACGATTTTACTTTGATCATATTTATCCCAAGCGTTTTTATCATGACATTTCCGGTCAATTATCTAATTTTACTTATTCACTGCAAAAAATTTAAAAATAGAAATTACAATAATTGTATGAGTTCAATTCATCCCAATGGTCCTATCCCGTGTATTTACCTACGGCGTAGTATAAATCCATAAAAATTAAGTTAATGCTCCAACCTCCAATGTTCCCACAATTTTAATGCGATTTCAGAAAACTCCGATATGTGTCTGCCAAATGTCTCAATTTATCAATATCTAAGAATAATTAAAAAAAAGATACATTCACTATGAAAGCACTAAAATGGGGAATTGCAATATATTTGTTTTGCGAGCGTGTTCATAATTTCAGAAAAATCCTATATTTGCCTGCCAAATGTCTCTATTTATCAAAATTTAAGAATAATTAAAAAGCCGATACTTTCATTATGAAAGCACTAAAATGGGAAAATGCAATATATTCGTTTTCCGCGCGTGCTCATAATTTTTTAGTCAAACTTTTAATTGTCAGATACTCAACAGGAAATAGACTAAAAGAAAGAATTGAAAGGAACAGTTTCATTCATAAAGAATATTTATAAGTACTAATTATTCATGTAAATGTACATATGTTCTATCAAACTAAAAATAAATAATATAAGTAAATGCATTAAAATTAAAATATTCTATGACTATGACTTTACATTTTGAATAAAAGCTCTTTCACGTCACATATAGTCACTAGTGACAGTCAGAGACTACAAATGGGAACCACAGCTTAATGGCAAATGACGTAACTATAAAATTAAGTTTGAAGAGTTTGACATGTATTACTAATTGGTGTTTAGAAAAAAAAATGCATGAGCAATACAAAGAAAGGGACGCCGGCCATGATGGAGCAGAGGATGTAGCAAGCCCTTTGCTGACTCTTCTGGTACTCCTTCTGGAGCCGCGAACTTTGTTGCTGGAGGGCGGATTGAACCAGAAGATGATGATTGGTGGCCGTTGACCTCTCACCATTTGCTGTCCCAATATGACTGACCTCATTCAAGGTCGCCGTAGACTGGACCGTCGTCGCAATTTCCAGGATGGTGGGTAAATTGGGAAATGTTCTGGGCATGGCACTGACAATGAAGGCCGGGGCGGAATTTGACCGGTAGCGAGGCGGGTTCTCATGATCGGTGGGTTGATCCTCTTCTCCAGGGCTATTTCCTTCGTCAATGAATGACACTTCCTTGTCTTTGGAAACCTCACTATGGAAATCAACGACGCGGGAATATGGCGGTGGGAGCTGATTCTCGTCGATGACTTCAAAATATGAGGGGGGAAGATCCTTCTCCGGGCATCCGCCGGCCTTTGTCGATGAGGAGCTCGTCATGTCCAAAAACACACCTGGTTGATCCAGACAATTGGGGGCTGTAGCAATAAAAACTTCATTGAATAAATCACACACTCAATTGTGTATATCTAATTAATTTTTATGGATTATTTACATTTATGAAGAAAAATGATGGCTGGTTTTTTTTTTTACTCTAATCACTGCAAGCGCTTCCAGGTCACTTCCAATGTAAAGTCATTCCAACAAAGTGGCGTTTGTTGTATGGAATGAGGAAGGCTAGAAAAGAATGATGTCTGTTTGCTCGAAACCTGTAATGGTAACTGTCTCCGTGAAATCGTCATAGTCTTGAAAGAGTCCAAGGTAAAGAGAGAAAAATCAGGAGTTGCTAGGACTTGTTAGGAGGAAGTTTATAAATTTTTCATGGGGAAGTACGCATATGAGGAAGGTTTATATGGAGTACCAAATGTATATGATACTGACAGGTAAATATAGCGGTCTCATCTGTCTGGGTAAATACATCTTCCTTCTAACCCTTTTCATAATGTTTGCCCAAATGCCTATATGTATGGGAGAAACTCCGTACACATTTCCCCTGTTTTTCCTCTCTAACTGCCAGTGATCCTCAAGAACATCTTGAGAGTCCAAAGCCTTTATATTCCAAACAAAAACAAAAAGTGAGGATTTGCAATTTATTTTCCCCGGAGGCAGCTTGAATTACATTAGCAAATGTCTTAACCTACCCCTCCTTGACTTCGACAGACGTAAATAAACACTAGGTCATAAAAAGCTTCTCCCACTTTTCTTAATCCCAAGCGGCTTTTATCACTTTTTCCCAGGTGGAACAATCTGTTGTTTTTTTGGCAATTCATTTCAATGATGTTCCGTGTGCTTATTCTTTCCTTCAAGTGTTTCGCTACGATTTTTTTAGGTCACTTTCTCGGGATTTACCTTGGACCCTTTTCGGTAGAAGTTGGACTTCTCGATGCTAATGTGGTATTTATTTTACATTTTCTCCGTAAATTATGTGCCCGCATACATATTCATGGGTTCTCTGTATAATTTCTACGATGGATGCGTCATGTTCATGGAACTATTCTTGTCTGTGGCTGATTTATTAGTCCAAAATTCCACGGAATTCTTCACTTTCTTTGTACATTCATACTTGTATTTACGGATAGTAATTATTAATTATTATCACTGTAAATTGTCCCCTTACAGGACATGTGATTTTAACAAGTAGCAACTCCATAATTCCCATAGTATTCGTAGGTAATTATGCAGGAAGCAGGGTCATAAGGAAGCGTTTTAGTATTTTATTAGTCTTTTAAACCGAACTTAATTTGTTGTAACAAGTAAAGGGTCAACACTCAGCGAAGGGGAATAATTACCTCATTTCAAGAGAGATTCATATTATGTATGTACAGGCATATAATTCGTATTTCCTTTCCAAATCTTGTTCTTCCTCCTTCCGGCACAAGAAGCGATTGGAGCAACTCAACGTCTGCCTATTTCTACATTTGTAAATATTTTGGAATGTAAATATTTAGGATTTTTGTTTAAAAAAAAAAGAATCTACAAAAAAAATCCCCGCTTCTAGGTTTTTCCTTAACCAACATATACAAATGGGGGCTGAAGACTAGTATGTACTATAGTCAAGGCTGTTTCAACTGAAACGGTCCACTTTATCTTGGTCATCGCCTTCTTCCTGGTAAAACGAGCGTCGTGGAATTTTTGTCTTTATAATTTTATGACGTGTGAAATGCAATACGGTAACGTATCCTGTGAATTCGCTGCATGTTCCATATCTGCTTCTTTTTTTGGCTGTGTAGCCATTTTAAAGAAGGTGTGAAGGCGTAAATAAAGATTGCCGTTTGGTGCTAAAATTCCTGGGAGTAAGCAAACTACCAGCGGAGTCATTTGCTCCGTTTATATGACACACCATAAAACGTTTGCATTTTCGGTGCACTCGCTAATTAGCTCCTGTAATTCAGAATGCATAATATGAATGAAGAGTGGAATTATAATAATTATGCAATAACCTGATTTTTCTTTTAGGACGTCTTCAGTGGGTATATGTATATAGAAAAGCAGTTTATTGTATTTGGGTCAATGTAAGACGACATTTTATTCCATATGAAAGGGTTTTCTCTAACGTCGGACATCAGTAATTAAAGGTACCGTTAGATTATAGTCTTATATGCAAAGGTGTACACATGCAATCGTAAGACATACTACAATTTGGAATTCAAATTGTCCATTCACAATAAAAAATTTCGCTTTCCTTCCAATTAAATTGCCTGCAAAGAAAAACGACTCTTTGAATAAAATGACGATTCGATGCAAATCAGGAATAAATGTAAGACTGACAGGCTCCGACACCTCCGAATTCTTTGTGTGCCTCACCAATCGTGATAAAACTATCCGTATACATTTTATATGACCTTTTAATGGCCTGAAAAATAGAAAACGTTTTCGTGGGCTAAAATGGACCTGCAGGAATGGCTATGATTGGCAAAAACCAGAAATCTCGGTACAATTACATGGACTAATTACGCGCACACGCCACACGTGTACGTAATATATACGATTTTTTTAAACCACAAAAAGCAGCTGCTCTTTCGAAATATATCCCACGTATGTATGTACAAGTGGAGATAATTCCTTCAATTGCAAAGGTGTTTATACATGTAAAAAATTAGCCCCGCCTACATATGCACGTATATACACGGATATATCACATGTACTGTGTACGAGTAAAAATACGGATAGTAATAATGTCAACACATCGGACAAGGTTATATAAATGCTTCTACATTGAAAGGTAGGGGTGACAACTATTCGATTCTGAATCGGATTTTTCGATTCTGAATCGGATTTTTCGATTCCATTCAATTCAAATACTTTAATATTTGATTTAATTCGATACCGTGCATCGAATCAAGTAATTATTTGATTGAAGATGTAAATCGGATCATAGAATTTAACTGAAATTTGATTCATTCGATCCATTATTTAATACTTTTTGGATATTCTTCCGAAGCAGAGCAATAACCATAAAAATATGGTAGCAAATTGTAATCACCGGTAAACATTATATCACGGTTACTTGCATTTATTTGAACTGGCAAACTATTAGACTTCATTATATGTTTAAAATTTGCCAGAAGTGGAACAATGTGTCACAATAACATAAGCATTTTTTGGATCTTTTGAAACCTGATTTGATTCAATCCATGGCATGGGCTTGAATGGAACCGAATCGAATCATTTGCAGAATGAATCGGGTCTAATTGCGAATTTCTATCCGATTCCGGCTTTTGAACGAATCCAACTAAACATTTTGGATAAAATCGGACCGTTGCCACCCCTATTGGAAGGTAAACCCTTTCGCAGCATTTGTCCAGTGCCGAAGTTATTATTATACGGTATAGGCGATTACACGTGTAGGAAGAATCGGCGCTTAGAGAACTCACTGAAAATGGGTTCAATTTCAGCTTGAATTGCAGAAAGTATCAAAACCATTTTGTTGTCCTGGCTATCCATTTGATTGAAGGTGGTAATAATTATGACTCAATGAACGGTGGCAATTATGACAAATCGTCCACATGTACTGTCCAATTTCGGTGAAACACTCGTAGATTAATTTGTTTGACCATCACTATGTAGGACCGTGATGCTTTGGACATTCTCGAAATACTATTTCGCTGTGAAAAAGGACAGCAAACAGTAATCTCCAGGCATTCTCAAAAATCTTTGTATTTCTTATTGCTCAAGTGATCCCTTGGTAATTCCAAGGAATCTAAACCGTGAACGGAGAATCTCGAAGCCGGGGCTAAAAATGCTGACCAAGGAGGAATTGAAGCCTTACGTACAAATGTACAAGTATCTGTTCAAGTCCAATATCTTCCCCTATCACCTGAACATGGATCACGGCACGTCATACTGTACACCCAAACGAAGTGTTTGGCAAAAGGGTCTATACAAATTTTTTTACGCCTGTGCTATCATCCGAATGGTGTACGTGGATGTAAAGCTCCCATTTGTGCTTCTCATGGGACAAGGGAAAATTTTTGAACGGTCATTACAAGGTTTCTACTGCGTGGGACAGACGTTCACTAATTTTGCTCAGTATCTCTTCTCCGGCACGGATCCGGAAATGACGTCCGTTTTATTTAACATGGCGTATTTCCCGAAAGATGCGGGTGAGCATGAAATATCTATGATTTAATGTGACAAAATTTTGCTACGGATTCAAGCTAATGTTTTTTACTATAATTTTGTTTAATTAAATACAGAAGAGAAGCACAGAACTAGAAAATGGCTGTGGGAGTATTCCCTGGGAGAACAGGTCTTCATTGTTACCCCTTTCACCATGTTTTTCTACGCTCTGGTCTATTCGGTCTATTTTGCCATGAGACCTCAGAGTGCGTTTGGCCTTAACGAACTACTGCCGGTCGAAATGCGATGTTGTTATGCTCGATGGGGATTGTTGGTGGTGGAGGCATTCCAAAGCATACAAATCACCAGTATGGTTGGTTACGGGGCCCAGTTTAAGCTCCTCTTTTTCCATCGACTCGCAGCTTCGTTGGATCGTTTGGCCCAGAAAAGGCAAGAATTTGTATTTGAGCAAATGTCTTCAGAAGCTGTTAGTTTTAGTGAGAGGCTAGATAGATGAAAATTTTGTGTTTGTGCCACTATAGAAAACAAGATCCTTGTCATAATTTTGCAGGCATACATGCCAAAAGCATCTTCAAGAGAGTTCCATGAAACTAAAGACTTTGTACGTGACCATTGTGCTGACCAATCAACATCTGAGCCTGGAATTTTTTGCCACGAAAATCGTCTGCTTGTCTTTCTCCGTATTTGGGAGCGTCTTTGGTATCAGTATCTGGGAGAACCATCCTTTGCTGGGGCTGTTTTTCCTGAATATCTCCAT
>JAQGBT010008055.1:0-10243 GCA_034698585.1 Disparrhopalites patrizii
AGTTAATTTTATGGCGATTTTTAAATACATTTTTAAAAATGTTAGTTAATTTTATGGCGATTTTTAAATACATTTTTAAAAATGTTAGTTAATTTTATGGCGATTTTTAAATACATTTGTAAAAGTGTTAGTTAATTTTTAAATGATTTCAATGTAACGTACGCCTTCACTAGAATCGGCGAATGATAGCAGGCTTCGACCATCTTTGTCTGATAGTATGGTGCAATCCGAGGTGGAGTTACGGTGAATTAGAAATAGAACTAAACCTTCGGCGTTATCTATAAAGTTGAAAAACGTTCCCACTTCTGTAATTATTTCTGTATATATCTCTGCCAACAAATTTAATTGCACAATTAACCAAAAGCAGAAATATTGACAAATTACGGTTCACGTACAAATTTTGGCATTCTCTCTGAATAAAAAGGAGTTGTTTGCCGTTAGAATATTCTCCCATGGGCTGTCGTAGATGTTCACGATTTCACTATGTTCCAGATCTTCGTACGGATCTGGCGGCGGAAGATACTGATCAGTACTGGAATCTGTAAGGTCCGGATTGGCAATGGTATTGTATTGTGGCAGTGGCGTCATTTCCAGGGCTTCCGCATACGTGGGCGGACTTTCATGGTCATCTTGGGCCATGTTAGGTCGAGGGTCATTTGTAAAGGTCAGCCTCATTTTCCTAAACAATAACAGTCGAAATACTACTACTATAATCTAAAATGTACTCATATCCATATGTGATTACTGTGACTGTAGGAGGAAAAAATTAGTAAATTCTTTAAAAAATCCTCCTACTAAAACCAGCTTATTTTACACACCGTTTCAAAGCGGCTCCGTTCTCCTGCGAACATGAACTGGTCCAAATTTCACTTTATTTTTCGGGATCTTTCTTTTCTGTACATTAATTGATTTAAGATTGGTTGATATCGCCGCTATCAGATGAAATAATCTCACTTTATTTCGATGCCAATCATTGTTGCAACACCTTAAAATTCATTTGAACTGAGCCTAATCAAAATATTATCCGATGTTTCTTGTCACCCATTATAACTCATGAGTGTACAGCAAGTCACATGTTGCTTTTATGGAGAAACTATTTCCCGAGAGGACCGTCAAAGAAAGAATGTAATTTGGGCTGTTTTTGTAAGTTATAATACGTGTTAATATTTTAAATTGTACTGTACTTAAATCACTTGTTAAATTTTGTACACAAAAATGCTACATTGTCTTTATAGACAAAACTTAATTGCGATATTCACTATGCCTGATAAATTTTATTACTGTGTATACACAGACCTTGACACAAGGACACAAAATACATATATGATTCACCAAATGAAATCCGTACCAACGAAACTTATTATCAGTTTTCCTCTGTATCAAGCCACTATCTGTCTTGTCATTTTATTATCTTTAGTAATATATATGATAAAATTTCATTTTCAGTTCCACGTGCAAGCATTCGTAGTTCGAAATATGGGGTCAACGCATGTTATACTTTGTATGTATCTTGGAAATTTAATACACGCCATATATTAGTAATATGGAAGGACATCCAACAAAAGAGAAGTCTCGGTAGATAGATATCTCGGTTGATATTAGCTTCCTGAATGATTCCTGAATTTTCCTCATTGTGACAATTTCTAACCAACAAATTTATCAGGGGAAATGTTTACAATCACTGAAGTAAAAAACATAAATTTACCGACAGACTTTGAAAATGCCCAAAGAGTAATGTCGGATTCGTAAGTTTATTTATTTTTTATCCGAATGCAAATTTGTCTCACATGAACCCCGGAAATTAAACCTTGTAGGTAAATGACGTAACAATTCTCACGAACTTTGCTTTGTTCTTTGTCTATCAACAAATTTATTTTTGTTACCAAATTTCGTAATTAAACGGTGAAAATTGATGAAACGAATTTTCTACGGTCATATATGCAGCGTGTTTATGTCTTACCTAAATTACGTAAATTTTAGCGCGGTTTTACTACTTTTAGCGCAAATAATTTTTACAACGGTAATAACGCCTGAAATTCACTTTAACGATTCGATTCAATTTTTTAAACACTATTTTGTATATTTAATTATATACAAATATATTCAATATGTAGCTACATATATGCAATCATGAATCATATACATGTATGTAATATCATGGAGGAATTATGTAATAAAATATTAATTAATCAGAGCCGAAATGAGCATTTTCATGTGTTCTTGACAAATACTTTCCACCCAACCATAAAATGTGTACAATTAAACAAGTACAAGAGCTTTTCATGTAATAGGAGGACTGAATTAATTACTGTTCTACAGAATAAAAATACAGTACAACGTCCAAAAATAACTAGCTCAGCTGCGTCGCCAGGATTGCGATGGCGGTAAGGATGATAATGCCGACGAATACAATCATCATTAACCAGACAATCGTTTTATCCACCGAGGTGCTGTGTTTAAACTGTAGCAAAAACAAAATATGCACACAATTTTTATAACAAAATATCAAAATGACAATATCAAAATTAAATGTTAGAGCCAAACGATATAAGATATTAGCTGCGTGTACCATAAAGAAGGACGCGACGAGCATAAGAGCTTTGGCGTTTGAGCCTAACATGGCCGTAGTGGCGATATTCCGGGTGAAGGCAAACTCTGGATTGTGGGACACGGTGGCGCTGGCGTAATAATTCTCCGCCTTTCCCAGGATGGCGTCATTCCCGTGGAAAGTCCACTCGGAATTACTACGGCCGGTAGTGAATAGGTTTTGGCCGAGATAATCTGTCCCATGGATTTTCTGACCATTAAAGCGTGAGGTCATGACGCTGACTGTACCAATTATTTCATCTCTGGTGCAATCTTTCACTGTATATTCCTTTACAAATATCGTCCAAGTATTAGTTACGAACAGTAATTGTGGAGGGAAATTTTATGTGTAGAAATTGCAAAACCATGTGCGTTGGGTGGACATTTTCCAAACGAAATAAATTTCGTTTGTTTTAGGCGGGAATTTGTATATACAGAAATTTTCTGTAGAAATAGCAAAATTACGAGAATTAAGATTTGAAATTTTGACAAAAATAAATTTTACATACATTGGCTTGTTTTTCACATCGTAAGAGGATCCTGCCCCAGACGTCGGAGATTGTTATACAAGAAAATTTGGCATCTTCCTTCACTTCCAGCAGCACCTTTTTTCTTCGATTACCTATGGATATCACAGTCAAGCATGGTTAATCACTAATAGAACAAATTTGCATAAAATTGAAAATTTGTAACAAACTGTATATGTTTCTGCATAATAAAATGCTGGAATAGTTTCAAAAATTTGCTTTGGTGCCAATTGCACTCACAAATAGTGTAATTCGGCAGGAAGTGCACTACGTCATTTTCATTTAAAATATCGTCCAGGGACCGATTGACTTGGATTGCATCTAGTTGCCAAGGGACGGGAGGAAAATTTGGAACAAACGAATTGTCCAGAAAATTTTCTGATATCACATAAACTGAATTATCCGATTCGGACGGCAGTCGTTGAGCCTCGTCGTACGATGGGGGCGGAGATTCTGGAATATTGTTCATTTTGGCACTTGTGTATGCACGATAAAGAAATTTTCACTTTTACTTTGGAGAACAAAATTTATATTCGAGGACGAAGGAGACGAGCAATACAGAAAGTGAAAAGCCGACTTCCTCTTCCAGCATTCAGTTATCTCTCACCCGAGTTTGTATGCGCAAGTATTGACAACGGTAACAATGAAGTGTAAACACTGATGATTCGTAAATTTAAATTAAATTCGTAAGTACCGACTAAACAAAGTTCAGTGATTCAAGTGATTAAAAGGAGAATCAGTAAATAAGATAGGAAAAATTACGTGTGGGTGGAACTTACCTAAGATAGTATTATTTATTTTTATCCCGTGCAAATTAATTTTCATGGGAATCTGGGAAATAAACGAAATCAGTGTTGTATGCATATTATCGGCTTTGTCTGATAGTGTAGTCAGTGTATAGTGCAATTAGACGAGGAGCGACGGTGTATCACAAATAGATTTAACCTTCGGGGCTATCCATAATAATGAAACAAATTGTAAGCATTTTAATTAAAGCTCTATTAATGAGGATCTCTATTACAACGATCCGTTTTTAATGGTGGCAAAAAATGGCGCTAAAAAAACGATCATCAATTTTTAAAATAGTCTACTCTTCGTATGTATCTAGTTTTTGTGTGACGGGAAAGTTTTGCTTATTTGTGAGAAACCGCTATAGAATAAACTGCATATCACGAACGTCTTTATAAAGCATTTTAATTAAAAAATGGGGCATTCATTAGGGCTGTACATAACTATATTTTGGACTCATTCGGAGTATACAGGAATTAATTTACATTATACAGTGCCGTCTCTCTATAACAAGCCTCTATAACATTATCTTCATATAACAAGATTTGTGATCCCCCCGTAGTATTTATTCTTTATGAACTTGTCCTAATATAACAATATTTCCATAATAACAGCATTTCTGTGTAACAATATATTTGTCCCCGCCCTTCACAATATAATACACGTGCTAGAAGTTCCCTATAACAACATTCATTTTTTGGACGGGCAAAAATGGTGAAACTAAACACCGCGCTGGAGTCACATCATCAAGCTTCAAATAGAATTCTGTAAGCATTAAAACACATGCAAATGCCTATTTAACATAAGATTTTTGTATGTACGTTAGTGTCATTGTGTCCCAAAATGATTCATGCTTTGAAAATAAACAATATTTCTCTGTAACAACAATATTCGTCCTTCCCTTGAATGTTGTTATAGGTAGAGATTCCACTTGTACATATATACCTATACATATTCTCTCATTTGTTCGAAATGTTCAAAATTCCGAATGGCTCCGCCTCCCGGCCTGAGTGTGGCGGCGGAAGATAAGTACAATCAGTAGCAAAATCTGGGTGGTCCTGATTGACTCAGGTCAATGTACTATGCAAAAAATTGTCCATAAGTGTGCATTATAAATTGCGCCTGTAGTCACATCTAATATTAAGTGGACCAAATTGCAATAATACTATTTAGAATACCTGGAATATTCGTGATGTTTGCAAAACAAATTCCGCACAATTAATTCATTATCGTTCTGTCCTCTTTAATAACCAAATATTCGGTCTATCATATCAAACCTTTATCTTTGTGGTAACTCGCATTATGCACAGAAAATATCATTTTCCATTCAACGTTGTATAATACAGAATTTAGGTTCGATATAACATGAATAAATGTACATACACCTATATACATAAGTATATTGTGTATTTAATAGTACTAATTGTATCTACAGTAAGTTATTGCTAGTAATACACTCGAATAGAATAATTACATTATATAATAATATGTCATTTCGGTGGACACAAGAACTCATGCGATATCTGCAAAGGTTTCCAGGCACGCAAAAAAAGTGGAATTAAAAAAAAAAACAACTAAAATTATGCTTGTACAAGGAGAACTGAATCAACTGTGTATACTGTCTTCTCCGGAAGCTTGCGGAAATCCAGATTTAAAAACCGATGTCCGGTAAACCAGTTCTTGGGTGAGTGATTATACAGTAAATACCACGATCAGGATGACCACAATGAGGATAACGATGACGAGCACACTTTTCAAAATCAAGATAGTCACACTTCGATCGGGGCCAGCCAAACAACTCACGTGTCCACCCGATGCAATGCTGCTTTTAGACTGGGATAAAAAATGATACGAATACGGATTTTTTCTGATAAATAAACGAATTACCTATGAAATATCCGTTGGAAAATAATTATATATAGGGGAAATATGAAAAAAATTGTGTTTACCAGGAAGAAGGAAGCAACTAGCATGATAGCCTTGACGTCTGAGCCCAACGTGGCGGTAGTGGCGTTATTCCGGGTTAGAGCAAATACGAGATTGGGGCTCAAATTTGTACTCACGAACCGCTTTCCCGCCGTTCCCAGGATGGCGCCATGGCCGAGGAAAGTCCACTCGGAATTGCCGTGAATGGAAGTGAACAGGGGATGGCCGAGGTAATCTTTGGCATAGACCCTTTGGCCAAGAAAGCAGGAGGTCGTGACCTGGACCGTCCCAATGATTTCATTTCTGGTGCAGTCTGTCACTGTATATACCTTCAGAAATTTTTGGGTCAAAGTAAATATTAGTTTTACAGATCCGAAAATGCTCTCCTAAAAAAATTCTCCAATTGTTACAATAGATATTCCTGTTCTCTATTTTTAATGGAGAAAATTGGCTGTTTTAAAGGGAACGTTTATAACGTGTCTACTGTATTTTCAGCTAATTAAGCATACATTTGGCATCAAATAAAACATAAAATTTGAATTTATAAATCTGAGATTTGCAAATTGATTGCAGAAGAAATAATTACAAAACAACAATTTGTAAAAAAATAATAACAAATAATAATGTATAAAATAAAACAATTATGCAGTAAAAAATTACAATTTATCAAATGAAAATCGCACTAATAATTATTTTTGGAATATAATCAGGCATTAATTAAAAAAACTTAAATGGAAACAGCTTGGGACATAGTTATTTTAAAAACAAATAAGTTTTTGAGATACCCATCAAACGTTTTTGATCGTTGGCGTTAATTTGGCGTTTCCTCTTTACCTTTACACAGTATTTACACAGGAAAATTAGCTACTGTTAGAAGGCGCAATGTGGCAAGAATTGAAATGCAAAATTTGCAAAATTAATAATAAATTAATTCGCAATTTTCACGTACATTGGCATGTCCTTCACACCGCAAAAAGATCCTGCCTCGGATGTCCGACACGGTTATGCAAGGAAATTCAATGTCTTCCGTCACTTGCAGCAGTACATTTCCTCGTCGGTTAGCTGCGGATCACAATTATGCACAATAATTCGTTAACCTCACAGAGGACACGGGAATTTGAAAGTTCATGAAATTCAGGACGAATTTTAAACATTTTGATTCTGTTGAATGCCAAACTCACAAATTTTGTAATTCGGAAGAAAGTGCAGCACTTCATTCCCGTTTAAAATGTCCTCCAACGACTGATTGACCTGAATCGCGGTTAATTGCCATGGAGCGGGATCAGTCTCCTGTGGCGCAATAAGAGTTCTTGCTGGTGCCGTGTGAATTCCAGGTGACCCGGTCACTTGGAACTCCTCCTGGAAATAGGGATTAGAAGATCTTAAATTTTGCGTTGGAACCTGTGAACTCCCTGGAAAATTTTCTGGTATCACATAAACGGACGTCTGCTCTGGCGGTAATCGTATAGCTTCGTCGTACGATGGGGGCGGGGATTCCTCAATATTTTTCATTATATGACTTTTGTATGTTAACACAAGTATTTGGATAAAAAATTTCACATGAATTTGGATATACACAAACTACGCTTGCGGATCAATATGCTAGTGTTAAAACTTGTTTAATACTAAATTTCACTCAACATTGAGGGTATCACACCCGGATTCAATTTGACCTAGTAATACACAGTAAATTGGGCTTGTGCAAACAAAAATTAAACGTAAATCAGTAAAATCCAAATGGAATGTCATCATGGAAAAAATCATTAAATGAATGGGGAAAATTCGTTTTCTGGGTGGCATTTGCCTATCATGAGTTTAGTCTTTATCAACGTATACACGTTTAGTCTCACAATTATCACATGAATCACGGAGATAAAACTCATAAATGACGTATCTGTACTATCAGCTTTGCCCGCACCGACATAGATGTTCTACAAATACAGAGATGCGATTATAGTCAAAACGTGAACATATAATGCAATCAATTATGCAGTTGTACCGCAAAACATACGCAATTAAATATATTCAAAGGGGAAAATGTTTATTTCAAAACTAACATTTTTCCCATGACAATAAAACAGACAAAATAGCCGGGACAATTAGTGGATAGTTTTGCTTCATCTGGCAAAGTATTTAATTGTGTTCGTACTCAAATAACAATTCTAGCTGGAAGCGCACCGCAAAACTGGAGGTTCTTGAATTCGTCTTCAATCGTGGCATTTACAATCAACTTTCGAATCTGTCGAACATAGCATAATCCAATGTAGAATAAAATTTTCCACAGCTATTCCAAATGTTTTAAATGTATTAGGCAAATTTTCCGTGACTATATTCAATTTTACCGGAGGAACAAAAGCTGGGACGTTGGCGGCCAATTTAATACGGTACGTGACGCCATCTTGAATCGGACATTTCTGGCCTTCCATCAACACCTCGCAGATATTCCCGGATTGCAGGGGGATTTTGAGGCCCAAGATTTGTGCAGATGCATTGTACTGGAGGTATTTACTGTCTCCTTCTATTATAGGTAATAATTTAAAAAAAAAGTATGTATTTATTTATAAGTGGAGAGCATTTGTCAGTATAAGTTTGAAACATTTTGCTCATTGCAGCAGGATAGCAAATAGCGACAATGCCACGATTGCTCAAACATTGCATTGCAGCCATTATGTACACGTATTACAAAGGCTGTATTATGTGATTATGGATTTTAAGAGCTTTTTACGTGTGCAAATTTAACACTAATTGATACTGAGAAATTTATTCGGTGTCTTACTTGGGGTGAGTGTAATGATCAGGGAGTAATTTTTCCCACGTTGGAACGTGCAAGGTAGCTCAGTACATCCCGTTACATTCACGCTAGAAGAATTTCCCACCGCATCTGCAAGGAATGGTTTTATATTTAATTAATATTTACGTACAAATTGTACATAGATATTTATAACTAAATACATTTACTTCAATAATAATAAGCTTACTTAGCCCTACGCAGACTCTCTAAGTTGACTGCACTTACACAGGGCGGGCAAATTTAGGCAAAATTGTTTTAGATTTAAAAAGCAAATATGTTTTAAAGCAAAAATGTTTAAACCAAATTTTTGTACAATTAAACAAAAATTTCTCAAAATTTGAGTTATTTACCACAACGAAGTACATCCACCGCATCTGCGTCTGCTAAAATCACCAAAGTCACTCCTACCACAGCGCATATGGCGAATTTGACCAAGTATCGCATCATTTTCTCTAACACTGGAAAATCCTGACTTTACAGCGAAAATTTACTAAATTTTTCCACTATACTAAAATTAAAAACGATGCCGAAAGAAATTTATAGAGGGAAAATGTTGCACCAATTGATAGAACCCACTGAATGAGAAAGGTCGAGAGAGATGCCCTTTTTATTCAATTTGCATTTCCTTCTTCGTGACTGCATTTTTTATTTTGTCCAGCTCCTGTATATTTCCCTGCTGTAAAGGGCTGGACATAAACGGGCTTAAATTTGCTTGAAATGTTTTCACACCAAACCAAGATTCTGAATAATTCCGTATAAATTTACTCACGATGTGAGAAAGACCTTGCCTAAACCCATAAGGAATCAACCTCCAATTGCAAACACGTGGTTTTATTACTTGAATAAAAATTATTTTATTTCGGATTTGACCATAAAATTTGCGATAAAGTTTTGGTAGATTCACAACGGTCTGTAGCAAATTTTGGCATATACAGTCATATGCCGGGCTAATAATTATATATATACAGTGGAGTCTCTCTATAACAGCGTCCAAGGGAGCCCAAAATATTGCTGTTATAGAAAACACAATTAATATGTATTCCATGTACAAAATGCGGGGAATTTCCTGACGTTATTCAGAGCATGCTGTTATAAGAGGTGCTGTTATGAAGAGACTCCACTGCAGATATGTCAACTGTACTTGTATAAACATAATTTTGTTTGCATGTAAAGTCCAACGCATGTAATCAATGCCAGGGGGAAATTTTGGTGGGAAACTTCTCAGAGATATTAGCATTTCCCCTCTTTTTTGGGCTTTGGAGTGGTTAATATCCTCCAATAAATTTCACCTTGGCGCTCCTTCGTTCGTCTGCTGTTCAAGTATGTAACAAATTGCCCATCATATATATCTTCCTACAGTTTGTCCAGACACAAATTTTGTAAACTATACTTAGTAATGCCAGTATGTGCTGTTATAGATACATTTGTACATTTGTTTTAAACACACGCGCGTAAAACAAATTGGAGCAAAAATTGTTTATTTCAAGCATGTTGTTTCAAAAATCTCAATCTATAAATTGTGTATCACTAATAGCTCGATTCTTATACGTAGGGTTGTAAGTTTCAAAATGACGGCCCTTTTGCGACCGTCACGTTCAAAATGACGCCGACTGGTCATTTTGGG
>JAQGBT010008056.1:0-10243 GCA_034698585.1 Disparrhopalites patrizii
ATTCCAAAATTAATATTCCAAACAGAAGGAAAGTTACATTGGAGTCATCCGACTTGAAAGAAAAAAAGGTAAAGCATGGTGTATGTACTAATATGTACATATATGTATATTAGAGTATTAAATGATCTAAGACAGTTTTGAGAAGGGGAAAAAATTTGATTCTTGTTGAAGGAGAAGCCCCGGAAATGTCAAGCTCGGTGGAGTGAAGGCATGTAAACATGAGGGAAGATCCCAGATCGGATGTAATAATAATACTTTGTGACAACAAAGGCTTCCCCCTTTCTGCACGAGTGTGCACCGTGATAATCACCATACAAAGGATTTCCTTTGGCACACGTGCTTTATTGTACATGAGATATAAATTCAGATTTGTGACCATGTTTTTATTATGCTCACTCACTCCATTATTTCCTCTTGCAAAGGGTGACTGCTTTGTCAGCACATTTTACACATGTCTATTTTTTTCTGTAGCTAACCTTAACCGTGGCATTTTTTTGGCTCCCAACGGAAGTCAATGCCAAGGCGAAAACAGATATTAAACTCCCTAAAGAAATTCTAAAGCACATTTCATATCTTGTTAAAATGAGTCTGAATCTGTAGCATTTTCGTATTAAATACAGTTTCAGTATTTTGCACAATCTAAAAAAATTTTGTCACTTTACTGTTGAAAAATTGTTGTTTAATACGGAATTCTCAGTACTATTGTTTCTTGCGCTTTTCTATTCTTGTCTCAAGCTCGAGCAAGTGCATTTAGAAGTTCTGAAAATGCATACTGAATTGATGAAAAAATGGAAGGGAATCTTAATTTTTTGCCCAACATAATTAACAATTAATTTTAAAAATTAATAAATAGAAATTAAAAAAAGCGTATGATTATTCTTCATAAAAAGAATCGGCTTAATCACGATGATTGCACTTGCACTTCTCTGCGTTCATTGTTCGTTTTTTTTATGCTGACACGTTGACGCCCTCCAAATGGCCGACCCCAACCCTTTTTTTCTCTCTCTTTTTGGGTGGCCAAGGCAAAACGAATGGACATATGCAACAATTACCTACAAAAAACAATACCACACGTGTATATCTTGTATTGTATAACGCGTGAAAGTGAAGGGTGAAGAATAAGAAAAAGTGACGTGCATTTACCAACTCTTTTCTTCTAGACCAATGCGCAATTATAGGGGAAAATGTTATTTAATTACAAAAACAAATGTGGGTTTTTGCTCCTTCCAGAAAAAAAACGTTTGCAGAGAATTCTTGCAGTAGCGCTTAATAACTTTAGCATTTCTTATATAACGCATATAAGTAGGTACGAGTTATTCAACAATTATACAAGGGACAAGTTTTTTTTTTTCGATGTAATTTTGAGAACAAAAAATCGGATAACATTTTGCTTGTCAATGTATTTGACGTATTCGTTAGTCCACGTTATGTATTTTATTTATGTAATGTCACAAACGCGAGCGTCTCCAACCTTCTAGAAATCTGCTAATCACCAAGCCTACATAAGGCCACATGCTTGAAATTGAACATTGCATTGGTACAAAAAAAATTCCTACGTCCAAATATTTGCGTAATTATACAAACGAAAAGCACAGTAAACATTCAAGTATGGAATAAAATGGTTAAACTGACCACCATCACGGAATTCGGCCCTAAATAAGTTGCTTCACTCCACACGCAAAGAGTTTTAGCATAGACAATTTTTTTTCAGCACTTTTTAAGAAGAGATGGCCACAAAAAAGGGATTACGGCCCCAAAAATAACTCGACGCTTGTCTAAAAATGGAATTTATTGGGGTGATTGTTTCCCACTTTTTACACTTGACCCAGGAACAGTAATGTACACGAATTGCGTTAAAAATACATTCACTCACAGGGAATCTATTCAAATTGAGACACTACATTGTCTTTTTATAAAGGGCAAGTGGGAGGGAAGCTCCAACAAAATATTTAGACACGACTTATGAGTTATGAGGGTCAACAATAAAAAATAACTGGATTGGAGCAGGAAACAATAACCTTCCTAAGGCAGGATGAATCATCCGGTTCCTACTGTTTAGACAAATCAAAAAATCCTTTTTTTTTTGCAGGAAAATCTTCCACAATTCCACGATGTTATTCCAAAAATTCCAATACATATACGTCAGAACCCTTTTGGGACCATTTCATTATGTGCTGGTGGGCTGTCTTTTCACTACTGAGAATTGTAATGACTAATTAACAAAGGAACCCCTTTCGTTCCCAAAGACACACAAATACATAAAACCGTCAGAGAATCTCACACAAAAGTTAATGGCGTGGTAATGAAGTTCTCGTGGACGTTGATTGCCTCCCACACTTTATTTTTGTTTGGTGCAATTAAAAGGAATATTTTAATGCGCCCATAATTTAATATTAAAGGACTTTATTCATGTTTATATACGTGCATATACACATAATGTACCCACTATAATAGTTATTGCCATCACAATTAGGCAAAACCTCGCCCATTCATTTCACGAGTGGAATGTCTGACTTACAATTAGTGTGTTTGCAATTTGAAATGATGGACTGTTAATAATTTGTCTTCCTTCTAAACGTTACAGGCGCAAGGGCAAAGGTCTTATTACATTTTTAAAAATCCAATAACAATAATTATGAAGTTATTTCAAGAAGTATCAACAGGAAGCATGTTGAGGCTTTACGTCATCAACAACAATTGACAGTTGGCATGTGGAAAATGTCATTTTGTTATTATTTTAAACATGTTCAATTAAGAATGTTCAATTATGTCAACAAGCGAATTTTTGTCGAGAATTTCCTGTCGTACTGAAACACATTTTTGGTGGGCCAAGAAAGGAAAGATTTAGGAATAATTGAGCCTGCTTAAGGGATGCTTAAAGAGATAATCATAGCTAAAATTAAGTCACACGCCTTTCTGTGAGAAAAAATGATCTACTTTTACGATAGCTTCTGGGCAAAAACAGAATATGGTTGTGTTGTAAATAAATAAAGAATTTTTTTTAAATTGTGAAACGATTTCACTTAACAGATTTCACATAAATACAGAGAACCAAACATAAAAAAATCCATTATCACCTATGTATTTAGGAAATAAAAAAATGCATTCGTTATATTGCCACACACCAGAATTCCGACGTCATACCTTTGCAGAAAGGCTCATTTAATTCTCTGAATATGAATGAACGTTAGGAAAGATGCTTTTATCCCATTTATCCCTCCCTTTATTGGCCTGACGATATATTATAATATATATTTATATGCTCTCATATCCAGTGACTCATCATTTTCATGGTGGTATTAACTACTCTTAATTTGGTCCTGAACTCATAAATAAAAAAAAAATTCCTAGAGCCATTCTCATCCCATCTGTGTGACATTTCAATTCTAAAAATCATGAAATGTATTGACTAATAAATAGCGTAAACAACCCCACTAAATGGCAACATGAGCTCCACAAATCTGGCTTCCAGCAGAAAAACAATGTTAATAACAGCATCAAAGTCTTTCATTAACATGGCTTTAGCTGACTTGGAAAAGGTCCCAATGTTTGGAGAGATTTTGGAGCAACGAATATAAACCATCAACATAAATATATACATACAATATTATATGTATATATACCTATACAGAAATATGTAGGGATATACAGCGTGGGAATTTTTTGGGGATGATATACCATGGGTAACTTGATACACAGTTGACACAAGAGATTTTATCAACACTCCCAGCAACTCCTGAGGAAGAGTACAGGAAAAAGGGAAAAACAAGATTCTGGACGCATCCCGATTTATTCCAGTGGTTTCCATATGACAAAAGAAGCAAAAAAAACTGGTCAAAAATAAAATCTCTCACCTCGTTGGATATCAAAGACTAAATTTCCCTTTTATTTACCCGCCCACAAATGACACTTTGAATCGCACAAAAAACCTACCTCCAATCAGCAAAACCTTTCTTTGGTAGGGAATTAACTCAAAAATGTCACTAGCTCACATTCTCTCGTAAATACTCCACGAAAACTTGACAATCCAGTTAAAGAAACAGGAGGGCAATAAGAATCAAGAAAAACTGATAAAAGAAACCAATAATGATTAGAACTTGTGTCAAGGAGTTTTTACAAAAATGGGTCTTAATGCATCCACAAATGCCTTGTTAATGCATTCTTGCGTCCTGATCCTGAGACGAAATCCAATCCGCCAAAAAGATATCGCAGATTCATTTTTTTCCTCATTTTATATAATAAACGAGTTTGAGGTGAAAACTTGCATCTCTATATAACATATGTATGTATGTACATTTATATGCAGGCTTGATACAAAACATAACAAGGTAGAAACACGCATTGCATGAGGCTGAGAGATGTAAATGAGTCTCAAAAATAATTTGAGTACAATTTTTAATTGAAGTATCTCCCTAATTACCTTTTGAAACTACGGCCTACCTATAAATGTAAAGGAATAATTAATTTTTGCTTCAAAAGGCGGTTGCAAAGAAAGCTGGAGAATGACCTCTAATTTTTCAAAATACTATAATTACACATATGTACATTTATATACGTATACAAAATATGTAATACCAAAGTTTCTCTGCATAGGAATCTCTCTGGACAAGATTGCAGATGAATCAATTGTCCATCTGTCGAGGAATGTTGAATTTTGCACATTACACATCATCTCATATTCTTCCCAATCAAGTTCGTCACCATTTTGTCAATGACATTGGGCCAAAAGAGTCATGTGAAAAGTCTTTAACAAAAAAAAACAGCCAAACACTTGCACCGACCACTTTTATTTTTATTTCCCACCCCTCAAACGGAGACTTGTTGCATAAGAATGTGATCCAAATCACTTCAAAAAAAGGCAGCATGCGTGACGATGAAAATCATTGTAACTTTGTAACCTCCCTGGTATAATCCATTTTTCCCATTTCATATTTATATTACAAATAAATATTACAAATATTGGAGAGATTAAAGAGGAATGATTCCGTGATTCTAATTTTACTATTTTATTGTCTCCAATATATTTTTACAATGATTTCTCCTGAAGTTAAAAAAACACGCTTATTTCTCCCATAGCTTTCTCTCTACATATGTATGTATATCCACCAATAATATATATTTACTGTGCATTTGCGTATACAATTTCTCTATATCATCCCATACATTTCCCCCCGGTGGTCCTTAAGCCCATGATTTCACCTGTGATAATACTAATAATGATTACAGCCCCAAAGAAAAACGTTACACCTCCAGGGTTACTTGCATAAACAGTTTTACCTCGCCTTATTTTTTTTGTTTATGGTATCACCAGATAAAAATTAATATCCATACGAAATACATTATATTCAAGTGATTCAACCTACATAACAATATAACATACGGAGACAGACAATTTCACTTGAAGCCTTATCTGTCAATTCACCATTACATCACCGGATCACTCCCATCACGTGCTTTCCCTTCAGCCGACTTTCCACACGCACACATTTATTTTTCCCAATTGCCCTTTACACAATTATATGAAACTCCATTTTTATTCTCCGTTTTTTTCTAAATCAATATCATTCCCTGCGGGAACAAAAGGATCCAAAATTGAGAGATGTTTATGTAATAATTCCGAAAAAATAAGGATTTAAACACGCCATAAAAACCTTGACCGTCTAATGTCTGGTTTCTAAAATCAAAAGACACTGACGGGGGATTACAAAAGTTTTTGTAGAGAGAAAGGCCGTGTAGGGATAAATGGGAAGGAAGAGTTGGTTAATTCTTGTACTTATAAATAATGCATAATTGTGTGGAAACGGCAGCTTCATGTAGAGCCTAGTATTACATGTACCTATATTATTATATGTATATACATGAAGGGAGAAAAACGTGCTCAAAGCTTTGGAGAGAGAAAAAAAGGCATTTAAAAAGCAGGGGCAATTACAATGACAATAATACTTTTGTAAATCATCCCCAGGATGGGCTCACCACCTATAAATTAAGTCAAAAATAATAATATTACCTAGCCCAACAATTGCGGTTTATGTCCAAATGCACCTGACCATTGTACTAATGTATGAGAATTATCTCTTGGAAAAAAGTCTCCAATTAACACCTTCTCAAACATGTAGCTCGAGATCAACTACAAGCAAAACGAATGCAAAATGGGAGAATGTAAAAGCCGCAATTAAACTCGGGAGAAAAATGGGACAATCGCAGTTTCTTTGGAAATGTAAAAATAAATGAAATATTTTTTTACGCTCTCCTTACTAAATATTTCGATCCTTGGTTTCTCCGCATCTTAATTTACACGTGTGGATACTAACCTAAAATTTTGGGGTTTTTACTTAATTTTGAAATAAATGTTGTTGAAAGAATTTTTATTAGACATGACAATCCTTTTTGCTACTTTTTGGTCAACTTTTGTCACCGTCAAAAGCTTGGCGTAAAAGCGGATTATCTACGCCTTTCACGGATTTATCAAGTTGACAAATTCGAAAATGGAAAAAGATGTCATACAATGATAGAATTAACATGTTATTTGTCTTCGGAGATATTTTTCATTTTTTTGAATCCGTTTTTTGAAGTCATAGCTTTAATCTTAAATACAAATGTACATTGTACAACATTTTTAGGATGATGATCAATGAAAACGTAAAAAAAAAGAACTGAAATTGAACTCTTGAAGTTCCAGTTGTCCCAAAGAGAAAACAATAATTGTTGAAAGTCTTAGAATTACAATTGTTCACTGTAAAATAAATGCTGAAATAAATCCAAACTGATAGCTAGAAACTGAAACACCAAACAGAAAGGAAATAAAACAATTGCTAATTTCAAGTTGTGTTTTAAAAGCAATTTTAAATGCAATCAATTCTCTTTCTTAAATGGTCGAAATACAATGAAAATTTGTATATTTTATATCTTCTTTTATATTTAGTGTCATATAACGAAAATTACATGACTTGACATTAGGTTTTCCGGGTATGATACAGAAATAATTGCTTAAAATCGTTCAAAATGTATGTTATTGGAATTTGGAATCAACAAAATTACATACAAATAAATAAAAAAAACTAATTAATAAAATAAAATAAATAATATAGGTATACATTTTAGATTCAGCTGCAACTACAAATTGATGCACAAATAATTAAGTCACTGGCTTCCAAGCATTCCCAATCACATGTCTTGTTAAAACGTAGAAGAAAACATGTGATCTAATCAAAAATCCCGGGTTCTTAACCTCTAGAGGGAGAAACCACAAAGGAAAAAAAAAAGCCACAAGAAAAAATCGTTGCGAAACGTGAAGCCACAAACATTTCTTTTGCTGAGGAAATTTTTCCCCGTCAATTTCTTGCGCGCTTGGAAGATGTAATATTTTTGCCCAAAAAATATCACTAGACATTATTTATTGAAGAAAAATGTACTTACCGGAGCAGCAGGACCTGGAGCAGCCATGGTTAAAAATTAAAAAATATTTTTGGTAATTAAAAATAAATCACAAAAAAAAAACGAATTTTCCGGGTTCCAATGACTAGAAGTGTTTTTGTTTTAAAAAAAAATAATTAAACTATAGTAAAATACTAAAAAAAAGTGAGTATATCTTGTTGCAATAAACACAAAGCTCGTGTGAGTCGAGGAGCATATAAGTATTCACTCTCACTTTTGTTGTTCGAATAACGCTCTTCATGCTAGTGGAAGATAAAAAACGAAACATTTTTTTTTGTTCCCCTGCTCAGTGCTATTCCATATCATTTCCATTCTGATTAAGCAGTGAAATACAATTTTGGGGCTATAGAACATAATAGAGTTGGGTGTATGTACAAAATGCATATTTGGATCCCTTCCTCACTCGTCACATATCACAAGTCAGGGCTGTCGTAGTCCTTTTTCCCCCATTATTTGTGTCAGTATGTAAAAACAGCAAAAAGCACTGGCTCACCTGCTGCTCCTTCTATTCTCAATGTCAAGTTTCTCTCAGTAGATGTCACGAAGCCAGGGGAGGAATTTTTACCTCGAGAAAAAAACGTTTATAAATATCAAATTAAATAGACTTTTCCTGATTTTATTTCATCCCTCAAACGTCTCACAGGTGATAGGTCATGTCAATCAAAGCGCTGAACGCTTTATGGCAACCTTAGTCGATTAATTCGGTGCTCACATTTGTTTTTTTTATACAGAGCAACTCTTCTGGAATATCTCATTACCCCACGTTGGTGGTCTAATAATAAAAATAATTAATTTTCCCTTCCCCTGTTTTATATCCTTCATTTATTACTTACAATTTATTACATAGTATTTTTTATATATTAATTTCCTCGTCTATTTTCCCAACCCTTTTAACTGTTTGGGAAGACGAATTAATGCAAGTAAAGGATCAAAGAAATGATATGGCCCCCTCTAAACAATATGATGCAAGTACGCTGCAAAATGGAAAAAGCATGTTTCGCTTGTCGAATTTTATTGCGGGTCTAGGAATTTTTTTTATCTCGATCCGACCAACATTGGTCGACTTATGGCGGTTTTTTCAAACAAAAAAATTTAAAATCTCGACAAAATTACTGTTTTGTTTCTGTTTTTAGGGTAATTGCTTTTAATGTTCTCCCAACCGCACAAAATGGGGCAAGCGTGTTTTCTGCGCAGAATTTTATTGTAAATCTAGCAAAAATATGCATATTAAGATCAAACATGAATTGGTTATTGGAAGTTATGGCCATTTCTCCGCGCCAAGTTCAATTGAGCATTTTCATTTAAATCGATACTTGCTTCTGCCTTTACGAACCATTTTGCAGAACTTGTGTTTAGCGTAAAATTTGGTGGTGAATTAAGTAAAAATACCTCTGAATGGTTTTTGTTGCAATAAAATCATTAAATTAGCAATTCTGGCAAGTGACTCTAACAGGCTCACACATACGTTTAAGCATCAATTCGGCACACTTTTAGGGCAAAAATATTAACATTATTTTTTGAAAAGCTATCATTTGCAAAGCTCCCGAAAGTTGCTTTTCATAATTTTTAAGACATTAATTTGTTTAAAAATTTCTATTTTATTTACTTCGTGAATTAGCTCTAGTTGGAGATGATCACATCTGATTCTTCACTGACGGTATGTAAAGTGAATATTTATGTGTAAGTGTATAGAGATGGAAACGCCGATGAGGGAGACGCTCACGGCACAAACATAATTTATTCAGGAATAATTGAGGATATTAATAAGCAAATTCACAGACATATGTACATACATATTATTATGTATTTTATTATTACCAACAATAAAATGAAACACATGAGAAGATAATAACAATAATAGCAAAAACTAAGCCTCGGAATGTTTTCTAGAACCCGAATCAGTGGAATCTTCGGATAGCGTGGATCCTCCTTTCGTGCTGGCTTGCGTCTCCATGGATTTGCTGTAAAATCCTTCGCCACTTCCGCCGGTGAGAGATTCGCCCACTTCCAGGGAGACTTCCCGCCGAACTGGCTTAATTCCCTCCTCGCCCACTCCGGCATCTTGTTTGAAGAAGTGATGCGTACTACTCAGCCCTGCTCTACCCTCTTCATCTTCTCGAGTGAGATCTGTGAGGATGAGGCCGTCATCCGTTGCTCTTTGATCTGTCACCCAAGAGTAGATAATGGGCACCAGGAATGCGAGGACGGTGGCTGGAGATAAAGAGAATCTGCACCAAAATGCAGGGTAACTGGATGCGTTTGGACCATCTGCTATTGGTCTGCAAATAGACACAAAAACGAAGCAAGAATGTGAATGATGCACGATGAGGACATGAATAGACTGACAATTTCTAAATGGCACTGAAAGAGTAAACTGCAATAAAACGATATCGGCGATAAACGTTTAAAGATTGAAGCTAGTGACACAAAACACAAACACAAAAGAAGTGAACAAATCTTGGTCCACAATTTAGAGTTTCGAACGAATACGAATAATATTCGAATTCCAATATTTCGTTGCTTCAACCCGAATCGAATCCAAATAATGCTCTAGATTCGGTTCAGTTCAAATCGAATGCGAGTACAAATACCGAAATTTCTTCCCAAAGCGAATCCAAACCGAACACAAATCTAGAATGAATATTTGTATGTAAATCCGAATTACCCGAATCGAATACGGATACGAATTCTTAAAATATTCGATTCTATTGATCGGTATTGGTTTTCCATAATTTTCCTAAAAGGTGCGAAAGGCCGAATCCGAATCCAATTCCGAATCCAATTCCGAATCCAATTCCGAATCCAATTC
>JAQGBT010008057.1:0-10242 GCA_034698585.1 Disparrhopalites patrizii
TCTCTCTCTCCCTATTTTCTCACTCTCTTTCTGCCTTCTTTCTCGCTGCCTTTCTGTCTCCTTTTACACTCTCTCTTTTTTCTCTCTGTCTCTCTCTCCCTATTTTCTCACTCTCTTTCTGCCTTCTTTCTCTCTGTCTCTCTCTCCCTATTTTCTCACTCTCTTTCTGCCTTCTTTCTCGCTGCCTTTCTGTCTCCTTTTACACTCTCTCTTGTCTCGCTGTCTCTCTCTGCCTTTCTGTCTCTTGCTACTCTCCGTTTCTCGTTGTCTCTCTTCATTCTTTCTTTCTGCCTCTCTGTCTCTTTGTCTTCTTCTCTCTATCTCTGGTTGCTCTCTGTCTCTCTCTGCCGTATATGTCTCTGGTTGCTCTCTGTCTCTTTGTCTTCTTCTCTCTGTCTCTCTCTGCCTCTCTATCTGTCTCTTGTTACTTTTTGTCTGCTTTCTTTTGCACTCTCTGTGTTTTGTTTGTCTCTGTTTCTCTATACCTTTTTTCTCTCTGCCTCTCTGTCTCCCATTTCTCTCTGTCAGTCTTTCTTTCCGTCTCCTGCTTTTCCCTTCTCTCTCTCTGTTTCTCTCTCTTAACATTTTCCTCTCCTCTCTCGGCCTCGTCTGTTTCTCTCTTTGCCTCGTCTTTCTCTCTCTCTACCTCGAATTGCACCTTGTCTCTCTTTCTATCTCTTGCTTCTATCTCTAAAGATTTCTCTTCCTCCATTTACGGCTTTTTTCTTCCACCGTCTCACTTTTCTTCCTATTCGCTCATTGATTCACCATCCCAGCTGTACTTTCTCTCTCCCTTTTGCGTTGTCAGTTATGCCGCTTTTAATCACTTCCCCAATCTCTTGATCATGCCCTCTTCCCCCTATTCGACTCTTCCCGTTTCTATCCTCTACTTTCTCTCTCCATGTTTTTTCTTAGTCTCTTCATCCCATCCCGTTTTAGGAGAAATCCCCGAAATATTCCTCCGCCACTTCACTTTCCTCCCAGGGCCGGACTAATGGCACCCGATTAATTTATACACTACAGTGAATGCTCAGCCACGCAATTAAGGTCAATTCCTATCACCCCATGAAAAATAAATGCAGTGCCCTCAAGCAATGGTAGTAGTACACCATCCACTTTTTCCATACAGGAATAGTATTTCCCTCCATTATTAACTGTAGCTCTCCTCCTCCCTTCCCACCGATTAACTATGCCACGGAACCAAACCCATAGACATTTTCCATTTCTCATCATGCAAAAAAAAAATGGTTATAATTGTTATTATATTACAGAGTAAAATCCATACTATCCACGTGTGCCCGTAAGTGGCTGTCTATATAAACACATTCATTCCGAGAATTGATATTTTCTTTCATTTTTGAGCACGCACGTGTACCCTGTGGGAATGCTAAATGGGATGTTCTATGTATTTATTTTTTTTGATGAGAGAATATTTTATTTATAGAGGATGTTTACACATTTGATGTAGCCTTTATTGTATTACATTAGCTATTTTACTCTTTCATTGTATTTGTTTTTTAATTTCTGAGTATTTATTTAGAATTGCTGTACCGCTCACATTTTATGGTGGGAACCGGGACGCTTCTCACGGGGTGGATATGATTGATGGAATTCAGTATTATTGTCCTTTTTAGCCTGTTTTTAGTCTTCATTTTTTGCCGCTTTAATTTTATTGACCCTTTTGTCAGCTCTCCCATTGATATTCCCCTGCGTTTCGCACTCGATTGTGCGTGGAAAAAACTGTGATTTACCTCCCAACTACAGGCTTTTTCTGTGCTTTTTGGATTTTAAAAAGTTTCATTGTTTTTATAGTTTTTTTTCCGTTTCATGCGAATATGCATTTCCCTCCTTTTTATCTAGCTTCTTTTGTTTGGATGAGAGTTGAGCGGAAAAAAATGGGTATTTACTACATAATTCTATTTAGACAAGTCATTAATACACAATAATAAATGAGGGGACAATTGTGTCTGTCAACTCAAAGTGAGGCACCTGCCGTCTCAACTTTTCTTTTTCATTCTCTCACTATGGGAGAGTTATACACTGATGCTATCGCCTTATTCTACTTGTGTTACATAGAAGAGTAATATAATAGTCTCGATATAATGTGTGTAAATGGAGAAGAAAAAATTTGGATGCTGTGGCTTCTGCGACCATATGAAATACGTCCCTCCATAAAGTAATTACGTGTATCTATTACACGCTGTGGAAACACAGGCACAACAAGTTTACATGCCGTATTTTTTTTGGTGGTGGCAATAATAAAGAAATAAAAATATTCTCCACCTTTAGAGAGAGAAAGGCAAATCCGTGTGCGAGCTATGATTGAGAAGGGCAATAATGCTGAGAAAAAGAAGGGACATGCTCGAGTCGGGGAAGGACATTATTGGAAAACTTTATGAAAAGAGAAAGTGAGGGAATCAAAATAAAATGAGCTTAGAAAGAGACGGAAAGGGAAAAGTAACTGCATTATGTATATATGTATTTGCTTTTTTAAAATTGAGAGATGAGCCAAGTAAAAGACAAGGAAATGGGTCTTCAACTGATTTTGGAAATGAACGGGGAAATTTTGGAAAAAAGGAGAGGAAGAAACGCAAGAGAGCAAATGGACAGAAAAACTGACGAAAGAAATCAATGGAAGCGATAAAAGATAAAAGGGCAAGAAAATGGAAGATACAAAAGAAATGAAAAAAAAAGAGAATAAACCAAATCGGAAGAAAAAGAGAATAAACCAAATCGGAAGAAAAAGAGAATAAACCAAATCGAAAGAAAAAGAGAGGATAAAAGGAAGCCAAAAACCAGACGGGGAGAAAATGAGAAACAGACAAAGGTGATGATAACGAGAAGCAACCAAAAAAGAAAAAAGGCGAGGAAAAGTAGAAGCAACAAAAATAGAAAAAAGATAAGAAAAACGGGAAAAAATAGAAGCAACAATAACGGAAGACAATGAGAAGGAAAAGGCGTAAAAAAGAAGCAACAAAAAGAGGAGAGAAAAACGAAACGAGGAGAAGTAGAAAGGCGAGAAGAAAAATTGACGCAAAAAAATTGAAAAATAGGGCAGTAAAAAAGGCGAGCGAAAAATAGAAACAACTAAAACAAGAGAACAGAGGCGACAGCGAAAAGAAACAACAAAATAAGAAGAACAGAGGAGAGAGAAAAAAACGAATATGGAAGAAAACAAAAAGGAAACAAAAATTTAAGAAAAAGAAAAGAGAAATGAAAAAAACTGAAAGAAAACAGAAGAGAAAAGGAAGTCGTAGCGGAAAGGCAAAAACGAAAACAAAAACGAGTCAAACAAAAGAAATATGTACATATAACCAAAAGTAAAAAGAGAAAATTATACAAGAAGAAAATAGACATGAAAAAAGAAAGGAATGATGACAACAAGAGATATTATTGAAGGAAAACATGAAAGCAAGGAGATTGAAGGAACAAGAAGAAGAGAAAGGAAAAAGAAAAAAGGAGCATCAGGAGAAAAAAAGGGTAGCAAAATATATACCAAACACAATATATAAAATTAAGTAAAAATAGAGAAAAGTAGAGAAGCGTAGAGAAATAGAAAAAAGAAAAGGCAAGGATTATTAAATATACAGAAACCCTTGAGAAATAAAAAAAAACATTCCCTATAACTAAATGACACTCCATCATCACTGTTGGTCCACCATGAAGAGCAGCATGAATTAAATGACAAGATTGTAAAAAAGCAAAGAGTTAATTACACTTTCTTAGAGTATTTTTTACTGGGACCTACAGCTGTGTAACAAATCCCCCCTTTTTTATTCTTGGGTGCTCACCACTCGAAAAGAAATTTTTATTACCTCCAATTTTTTTTTGGTTCTCACCAATTGAAAAGAATAAAAATTTCCCTTTTAAACCTCCTTTCATTCACCAAAACAACTTTTTTTGCCTGGTGGAAACTTCCTCTTTCAAATAACATTTTTTGTGTCAAAAGTAGAAAACAACAGAAGAAAATATCCCCAAAAAATCCGGGATATAACAAAAATGTCCATCAAAACATTGTTATTCCGTTTCCGACACAGATTTCCTAATGATTTTTTTAAATTTTGTGCCACTCAAAGTCAATGAAACTCAAGCCTGGCCGCAGTTTAGAAAAGCAGTGAGTCAAATAATTTTAAATATTTTGAAAGAAATTCTAAAAACGATCCCACTTGCAATTTCCCCCATAAAAAATCCGGGCAATTTCTCCCGCCAGATAAATCCCGGTAAAAAATATATTGAGCGTGTAAATGCCTATATTTTCTCCTGATACGTAAAAATATCACCAGGAAAGCAAAAAAAAATATTACGTATATAAAATATTGACCATCTTTCAAATGGAAATGATACCGAAAAAATCCCGGAGGATTCAAGGAAGGAAAGATGACATTGAAAGTGTATGATTCTTTCTTCTTTTTTTTTATACGCATTTTTTTTATTGAAAGGGGAAGGAAGTTTAGAAGAAAAAAAAAGTTTTCAACATTTCCCTATCTCTCACACTAAAACTCTCCGCTCCTGGTGTTGAGCTCCTTGTAATAAGCTTTTGCATGCATGGTTGCACCAGTCATTCAATGAGGAGGGAGGGAACGCCAAGGATTTCATATGTACTGACATCATCTCCATCCCCCTAATTTTTTCCTAGAGAAGACTCCAAATGTTCCCAGACAAAAAAATGCGTTTCAAAAGTGTCAGGGAGAACGTTGTGCATGCATTTAAATGTGGATTGGATCTTATGTGTCCACACATGGACGTACATATGCTTTTACACGCATCAAAGTCAAATGTGGGGAGGCTTTTTTTTTTCCAGGAGGGAAAGAAACGGCGGAAGAGAAGAAGACGACCAAATCCCCACAATTGAATTAGACCCCGCTCCAAGGCAATGTACTGGAATGATAAGCCGTCTAAAATTACTGACAAAAATGGAGTCTTCTTTTTCCCCCTCCTGCCTCCATGTCAAGGCATCAAGACCGGGGGAAAGTCTCTTTCTATGTTGGAGAGGGAGAGAAAACGAAGGAGAAAGAGGGCGAAGACAGAAACATAAAATCGCGAGAAATGGAGATAAAAAGGCAGCAATAGAGAGGGAGAGAAATATTGCAAAAGGGAGATGTAAGGTAGAAATAGAATGTCAAAAATAGACAGAGACTGAAAAGGCGCAAGAGAGACAGCAGGCAAGAAAGGGAGACAAAGAGACATCAAAGAGAGAGAAAGACAGCAAGAGAGACAGAGATATAGAGGTGAGAAATATTTAAATATTGCAACACAAAGAGAACTAGAGAGGATGACACCAAGAAAGAAAAGGAGACATAAATCCAACCGGAGAGATGGCAAAAGAAATACACAGCTAGAAAGAGATGATAACTAATAGAGAGCCTGAACGAGAGAAAAAGAGAGAGAAAGAAACTGAGGAAGCAAACGAAAGAGAAACAGTCAAAGTAGACAGAAAGGGATGCTGAAAGGAGGAAAGAGAAACAAAGAGGGACTGAAAGAAGAAGGAGAGACATACAGGAAGCTGAAAGGGAGAGAGACAAAATAAGATTGAAATGGAGAAAGAAAGACAAAAAAGAGAGACACACAGGAAGCTGAAAGGGAGAGATACAAAAAGAGACTTCAAGGGAGAAAGAGAGACAAAAAAGATACTTAAAGAGAGAAAGAGAGACAAAAAGAGACTAAAAGAAGAAAAAGAGACACACAGGAAGCTGTAAGGGAGAGTAAAAAATAGGATTGAAATGGAGAAAAAGAGAGAAAAAAGAAGCTGAAAGGGAGAGAGACAAAAAGAGACTTAAAGGGAGAAAGAGAGACAAAAAAGATACTTAAAGAGAGAAAGAGAGACAAAAAAAGATACTTAAAGAGAGAAAGAGAGACAAAAAAAGGTACTTAAAGAGAGAAAGAGAGACAAAAAAAGGTACTTAAAGAGAGAAAGAGAGACAAAAAAGAAGTTGATAGGGAGAGACAAAAAACGAGATTGAATGCAAGAGTGAAAGAATAAAAGAGATTGAACTCGAAAAAGAGACTGAAAAACAAACTACCGCCAAAACGAACTGAAAAGAGACAAGAGAAAGGAAAAAAGGTAGTAATAGAACAAAAAATTAACGGGAGAGAAAAGTGGTTGAAAAAGAGAGAAATAGACAAGAAACGCGGGAAATGGATCAGAAAAGGAGAGATAAAAATGTGTGGAAAGAGTGACTGAAGAAAAAGAGAGAGAAAGAAACAGAAAGGAGAGAAAGAGAGGAAATAGACGAGAGTATAAGAGAATAAAGAAAGAGATGGAAAGACATGAAATGACAGAGGAAGAGTTTTAAAAGGGGGAAAGGGAAGAGAGAGAAAGAGAGAGAGAGATGAAAGCAGTGAAAGCGAAGAGAGAGAGAGAAGACTTTTTTTTGTGTGGGTGCACTCTCGCATTGAAGATGTGTCTACTTTGTATGCAATTTCTCCCTTCTACTTTGCATTTCCTCCTCTGCCCCTTCTTGCTTTTCTCCGAATGTTTCCTTTTCATTTCAGTAGGATTTTCCTCACCCTCCCAGTGCATCTTGATTCGTCCTCTTATACAACATTTCATGGACAATTCTCGGAACTCTTTTTCTCTTTCACCAACTTTGCCTCTTTTTTTTAACATTTCCCTCCGATTTTATTTCCTTCCCAATCTATTTCACTGTGGGGAAGTGTGGATTGTTTTTATTCATTCCTTTTATTGTAATTTCTACCCATCTGGTTCATAATGACCCTTTCCATTAAATGCAGGATGCACTTCAGTAATTACGAATTTGATTTCATTATTTTTTTTACCCTTTTTTTCTCTCGATTTTCTTGTTCACATTCACTAATTTCATTTACTTATATTCCTGCCGTTTATGAACCACTACCCTTTTTGCCTAGCTAACTTTTCCGCTTTATAAATATTTTATTATTAATGAAAAGTCTGAATTTTTCATTTTGTTCTTTTCTTATGCTTTTCCTCATACGTTCCCCTGTTGTTCAGCTAAGGGTAGTGTAATGAATGCTGCTGATAAATGGGATTTAGGATAAACATAAAATGGGATTCATTCTTAACAAATTAAGTCCAAATTCATTTCATCATCAGTGTCGTGATCGTGATTATGTTTTAAATCATAAGGCAATGATAATTGGATTTTTTCACCGGAGTTTTATTTCGTTCAAAAAATTCAAAAATGCTACAGAAATATAGAATGTATTCTTTCGCTTGAATTTCCAGACCTTCTCTCTCTCTTCCTCTCTGTGTTTCTCTCCCCTGTTGTTGATTTGTCTCTCTGGGGTTGCCTCTCCCTTATTGATTTCTCTCTCTTTCTCTCTGGATTTCTCTCTCTTTCTCTCTGGATTTCTCTCTCTTTCTCTCTGGATCTCTCTCTCTTTCTCTCTGGATTTCTCTCTCTTTCTCTCCGGATTTCTCTCTCTGGATTTCTCTCTCTTTCTCTCTGGATTTCTCTCTCTTTCTCTCTGGATTTCTCTCTCTTTCTCTCTGGATTTCTCTCTCTTTCTCTCTGGATTTCTCTCTCCCGTTGTTGATTTCTCTCTCTTTCTCTTGTGTTTCTCTCTCCTGTTGTTGACTTCTCTTTCTCTCTCTCTCTCCCATTGTTGATATCTCTCTCCCTTTGTTGATTTGTACTCCTTCCACACAGTGTGTAATTTCTCTGTCAATCCTTTTCGATTCCCATACTTTTCCCCAAATTCTTTTTTTCCTGTACGATCGAGTGCTCTTCTCCTGGATTTGTGTCTACAAGCATATGTATTGTAGTTGTGTGTACAGCTCCAAAAAAAACTTTTTAACCATTCCCCTCCCATCGTACCTTGAGCTTGCACCATTATGCAGAAAAACCTTTTGTGGTTTGGCTTTCAACACGGACTGAAAGAAAAAGGGGAAGGGATGAAATGAGAGGAGAAAGAGAGAGAGAGTGAGAGAGAGAGAAAGGGAAAAAATGAACTGACTGACATTCTACACGCTGCAATGACTCCAAATTCATACGAAGCATCTTCTCTCTCTCTTTCTCTCTCTCTTTCCCTCTCTCTTTCTCTCTCTCTTTCTCTCTCTCTCCCTCTCTTTTTCTCTCTACTCCTCTCTCTTTTTTCTCTCCCTCTCTCTCTTCCTCTCCATCTCTTCCTCTCTCTCCTTTTCTCTCTCACTTGTTCGCTCTCTCGCCCTGTCTCTCTCATTCTCCTCTTCCCCACTCATCCCATCTCTCCCAATTCCTTTTTATTATCACTTCCCCCTCTCCTCCTTTCGCATCAGTCTCATGTCCTTGCATTTGATCCCTTTTTTTCCCCCCACACACGACAGAAGAAAAGAAGCCTCCTCTCATCTCCCTTCTGCTACTTCTAGTTAGTAACTCCTTCACCATAGTAGACTAAAAATATATATAAACATGGAACTTCACTGATAAGCATTTCCCCCCTTCTTTTCTCTATCTCTACTGTAAAGTCCCCCCTCCTTCCAATTTTCCCCTCCGCCTCCCCATGTGAAAAGGAGAGACAGATTCTTCTCCATTTTTTGTATTTCCATTTTTAAAAGAAGGAGGGAAAAAAAATTATAAGTGGGAGATTCTCCCTGCTTTTGAAGGGAGGATAAAAAAAATTGTAACCCTTTTTTTATTCATTTCCGATAAGATTCACAGACCTCAGCCTATTACGGAGGTCCTTATCAGGAGAGGGGAGACGGAGGGTGGTGAATCAAAATGTATACAATTTTTTTTCGTAAATGGATAATATTAATAGATTTCCTCCTCACAAATTTTTTTTTATTTGCATTTCTATTTTTATGAATAGATTTGAAGGGGAGGGGTTTTTATGCACCTGCAATTATGGTATATATTTTTATCTTATCTGTATTATGGTATATTTTTTGAGAGAGAAAGCGGGAAAAAAAGAGAAAACATGGGAGAAAGAGATTGGCAAAGGGAGAGAAGGAGAAAGTGAAAGAGAGACAAGAATGGAGAGAGAAACTTTTGAAAAGATCAAATTTTTTTGGAAGTAGAGAAAGTACTTGTAATGCAAAGATCTATTTATTTATTTCCTTTAATAACCCCTTAAAACCCTGTCAAGATTTCCCTGCCACGTGCAGGCTCTAGTTGCATTCAGTCCTTTTTATAAAATGTCCTTTTTTTTGTGGATGAAAAGGCCAAAAAAATGTAAAAATATTTTTTTTTTGAAAATGGGAACTCAATTCAATGTTTAGATCTCATGGCCTCACCCCTTTTAACCCACTATTGTGTGACTGTCATTCCCATATTGATAAGAAAGGCAAATGTACCAATATGTAAATAGCACAATTACAGCTGAGGAATAAAAAAAGCCACACGCTAACAGGATTTTTTTTAACTGTCCGCGCTTGGTACATAATCAACACCAGTGGGCAGAAATATAAAATGTAAAGTACTACAAGAGGAACGTCTGCGTGCCTTGCCGTGCCTCGTGGCTATTGAACTCGCCAACGCGGATGTAATTATTATTAAAAAAAATATGTATAACTTACATTTTTTTTTTAAACTGTGCAGGGGTTTAAATTTAGACTTTTCCCCACTTGTTCCATTAGGATGTGTGGAAGGACGCAAATAAAAGGATAAATACTAAATGAAATAAACGAGTTTTTTCAGCTTCTGTTGAGGTAGGAGGACAGTTTAGAAGCGTTGCTCCCTCTGAAAATAATTGGTACTCACGCACAGCCAATCCACTGGTACATCTCTCTCATCTCTTCTCTTATTCTTTCTTTTGCTCTCTATCTATTTCCCTCTTCTGTGCCTCTCTCTCCTTCTATCTCTCTATTTCCCTTTTCTGTGCCTCACTCTCCTGCTCTCTCGCTATTTCTCTCTTCTGTGTGTCTCTCTCTCCTTCTCTCTCGCTATCTCTCTTTTCTGTGCCTCTCTCTCCTTCTCGCTTCTTCTCTCTCTCTAATTCCCTCTTCTGTGCCTCTCTCTCTTTATTTTCCTCTTCTGTGCCTCTCTCTCTCCTCTATTTCCCTCTTCTGTGCCTCTCTCTCCTTCTCTGTCTCTATATTTCCCTCTTCTGTGCCTCTCTCTCCTTCTCTCTCTAAATCTCTCTGTTGTGCCTCTCTCTCCTTCTCTCTGTAAATGCCTCTGCTGTGCCTCTCACTGCTTCTCTCTACTTCTTTCTCCTTATCTCTCCTTCTCTCTCCTCCTCTCTCCTTCTCTCTCCTTCTCTCTCCTCCTCTCTCCTTCTCTCTCCTTCTCTCTCCTTCTCTCTCCTTCTCTCTCCTTCTCTCTCCTTCTCTCTCCTTCTCTC
>JAQGBT010008058.1:0-10240 GCA_034698585.1 Disparrhopalites patrizii
CTCTTTCGCTCTCTTTCGCTCTCTTTCGCTCTCTTTCGCTCTCTTTCGCTCTCTTTCGCTCTCTTTCGCTCTCTTTCGCTCTCTTTTGCTCTCTTTCTCTCTCTTTCTCTTGATCTCTTTCTGACTCTCTCCTTTTCTCTCTCACTCCCTCTATTTCTCTCTCTCGCTCTCTTTTGTTTCTCCCTTTTGGTTTCTTTCTCTTCATCTTGAGCTCTCTTTCTCTCGCTGTCTCTGTTTCTGTCTCTCTCTAGCTCTCTCTCTCCTTTTCTCATTCTCCCAGTTTCTGCTTCTCTCTCTCTTTATTTCTCCCGCTGTTCTTCTCTCTAACTCTCTTGCCCTTCCCTAATGCGTACATCTCCATTGCTCCAATTTCCCCCTCACCATTGTTCTTGCCATTCCTTCCCCAAATGAGCCATTCAACATTACATGGTATGGAGATCCGGAAAAAAAAAGAAGAGTTTTTATTGCCAACCCCAAAGCCATATACCAATGATATAAAAACTTAAATGGAAAAAAATACTCAAAAAGCAGGATAAAAAAAAAGTACACACATGCACAGTGAGCTCCAGGCACTTGTCTCAGTTCCCTCTCAGTCCGTCACAGCAGGTAAAATATTAAGTGGTCGAATCCCGTCGCTTACGTACACTCTCTCAGCTGCAACAAGCGCTTGAGTCTTGGTGATAATTAAGCGATTATGATTACTCTACTAATAATAAACGATCGAATCACATCCTCTCTATGAACTTGTCTTCGTCCTAGTGCTTTTAAATCTCTCACTTCCCATTTTTTCCCCCTTCCAAAATCCCCCACTCCACACATCTCTCACAGCTTTTTTAAGAGCCGCCTAATTAGTGAAGCTTTTTATGAAAAAAAAATATTCACAGCACTTACTACCTCACACTTGTACCAAAACTAAGAGGCCACATGCTTGGAGCAGAGAGCACAAACGCTCTGTATCTGTATAGTATCAAACTAATTTATGCAGTCATTGATTTGGAGATTGTGTATTCCGTGTTTACTTTCTCGTGGGAGCTAAATAATTCTTTGTGACTTGGAACGATCGTCACACCATGGAATGGAATATTTTAATCTGGACTGGTTCTATCATTAATTTATTCACTGGAGAAAAATCTTTCTCCGTTTTTCGCTCTCTTCTCTTTCTCTCTCTTTTTATTCCTTCCCTTCCTTTCTCTCTGTTTTTCATTTGTTATTTCCCTTGCCCTCTATTTCTCTCTTTCTTTCTCTGTTCCCTTTTCTCTTGCTTTCTCCCTTTCTATTGTTGCCTCTGTCTCTCACTTCTCTTATTACTCCCTGTCTCCTTCTTCTATGTATTTGTTTCCTTCTCTCTTTTACTTTTCCTCGTCCTCTCTCCTTTTCTTTGCTTTTTTGCCTCACTCTCTCTCCCTTTCGGTTATCTTTCCATCTTTTCTCCTTTCAATTGGCCCCAGATTTTCATTTCTCTCTGTAAAACGTTCTACTGCCTTTTTGCTGCTCGCACTTACGCCTGACGTTTCTCTCTGCCCGCCTCTCCGTTTCTCTCACTCTGCACTAACAATACGAGCGAATAAGGACTCCTCTCCCAATCTCTCTCTCTCTCTTTGTCTCTCTCTCTACTATTCTCGCAGTGACTCTCATTCACTTTTTGCCTCTCTCCCTCTCCATCACACTCCCCCTCGGGGCTCGGGAACATTAATGAGTCGTATGTGTGAAACACCCTCATAATAGTATTAATTAGTATCTTCCAATTTCGGTCCCATCACCACACTTGACATACAATCAAAACCAGTCCATAATTTGCACACCCAACGACATTCAAAAACAGCTCCATGTACAGCCTGCATACTACAACGGAAATGAAATAAAAAACACACAGAAAAACAAAATGTATACATTTACCATCTTTCTAATAAAACTAAAATCATCGGAAATAATTTACATGCAAATTTATTGGTGGGATCACAATAGGATTGTATGTACAGGGATTGTAATTAGCTAACAAGGAAGAATGACCGTGCCATTCTCCCCTCCCCAAGAATCCCAGTGGTGTCTAATTGTGAGTGGAATAGTCTCTTACATTGTAGGACTAGTTAAAGTAATAAACCACATAATTACTTGATCTGCCTCACCATCACCCGATCATTATCACACTTGGAAGCAACTCACCACCACATGTAGTGTGTCTGTGTCTGTGTCTGTGTCTGTGTGTGGGTTTGAGATGAATGTTGAGTACAGGTGAAAAGAAGACCACAAGATCGTAGTATATGTATGGAAATACAGACGTAGGGGTCATAATTACTACTATAAAGAACATGCTATAAGGGAGTTTTAATATTAAGAAATAACTATAAAAAAAAGGTAATAAAAAAATTATGTTCTTCTCCATTGAAAAGGGCAAAAGGTTGATTGCCCTTCAACCCATTAAGACAAAAGGCAAACATTGAATCGGGATAAAAATCTGGTGGGCATATAATACTATTTTTTAATCACACAGGAATTTACAATGAATGGACTCTCCAAAGTTTTTTTTTTCTGTTCACAGTAAAATGACAATGTATTACTGGACGGAGAAGGCTCATATATAAAAAAGTAATAATAATAATACTTCCTTGGAAAAAAAATTACATCAAGTCAATGTATGAGAGAGAGAGAGAGAGGCGGGAGAGGGGGGTAATAATAATAAATAAAAAATGTATATGTATATAATGGAAGGAAGAATTTCAATCTGTGGAAGATCAAGACATGGAGAGAGAAAGAGAGAGAGAAAGATAGAAGTAATAGTTGGTAATAATGACGACGATAATAATAGTTATATGAGTCCGACTGTGCGTGAACCTGACAGGTAATACCTTTCCAAAATGATTAATTTCAATCGTGTGTTCAGCAAAAGATTCAAGAGACTCACGTGCGATACATTGGGTGATAAGAAGGAGCTCACTGGACACAAGCGGAGATGTTTTGTGTCCATTTTTTTTCCTTTTGATAATAATACCCTTTTATATATAGTTGCTCTTCCTCTCCCCCTTCATAATCATAATAGCTCCTTATGACATTTCTTTTGGAAAAGGCGTGTGCTTTTATTTATTATTTTTCTATTCCTTATCATATCCAAAAAAGAACTCATATTTACAAAAAACGTCTTTTTTGCATCATTCTTCTGGGTAGAAAACGGGGGAATTGTTGCTAAAGACAACTCTTTTATGAAGACATAGGTGTTATTTGTAAGGGAACAGTGAAGTACACCAGAAAAATTATACCTTCTGTCTGTCATCTTCTTCTTCTTCTAAAAGTCATCTTCTAGGGGGTTTCCCTTTATATATTATTTATTTACCTGTCCATTTATCAACCTTGTCTGTGAGAGATGACTTTCTTTGAATAGGAATTTGACCCATTCCCTCACCCTCTCAGCACTTTGCCATTGTGAGGTGGTGGGGTGGGGGGAAGAGCCTGTTGGGACTTTTATTATTATTTGTCTCCCATTTATGCATGGGATGTGCTGTACAATGTAAATATTATTAAAAATTCAATTGCGCCAGTGATTGTGATGGCGAGTAATTGCGAGGTCTTTCTCCAGATATAATTTTCAATTTTTACACCTATCGTCTAATACCTTGGTTTTGGTTCTAGATAAGTTTCGTTTTTTGCTGGAGTTCTTGAGCAAGCTTATTATAATTTATTACTGCAATTCATTCCTATTGGTGCTTGAATTTACAGCAGGGAAATTTTTTTCTCACTGTTTCCCTCTTTCACCTTTTTCTGTGCCTTTCTCTCACTTCATTTTTCCATTTTATTCCTCTCACTTCATTTATCTATTTTCTTTCTGTTTCTCTCACTTCATTTTTCTCTGTTTTCTTTGTTTCTCTCACTTCCTTTTGTTTACATATCTCTTTCACTTCCTCCACTTTTTCTATCTCTTTCACCATTACCCTGTAGTAGATGAGAAGCAAGAAGAAAGTCTCTCCAACCCACACTTTCCCTATCAATTCCATTATCTCTGTCCACCCCTTCATACCTCTTCATATCCAACCTTTTCCACAAAAAAAAAAAACTCGCGAACAAATCACTTGTAAGCACTTTGATCTTTTGAAATTGTATACAGATAGAACAATCCAAAACTGCCCCTGGGGGAAGCCGAGCTGCTCCCAAAAGTCTGTCTTTGTAGGCAAAGGCCAAAGTCATAGTTCGTAATCGAGTTGTCAATCTGTGTTGACACCCATTTGAAGACGATTAAAATTGTAGCAGCCCAATATAATCACCTTTTAGGTCAGACCATTGCTCTTGAAATTGGCGTTTTCTTTCTCTGAAGCTACACGCACGGCTCTGTCTCTCTCCATATCAACTGCATTCATCTTGTTTCCTTCAAGGTATCATTATTGCCGTGACTCCGTTTCCCCTGTTAGTGTCTAAAGGATCAATTTCCCTCTTGTTTAGTGCAGGGTAAAATGACATGTGATAGGGGAAATATTAAAAGGAGTGAATCAAAAAAAAATATACAGATAAAAAAAAGCCAAAAATCTCCCGTGATGATGTCTCTCCACATATTTTGTAACGGAGGAAGGATCATTTCCTCCCATCTCAGTCTAGTCTGTTCATTTCAACGGGGGAAGGGATGCCATTTTGAGTGAGCAGGATTGTGATTATGTAGTATAATTTTAGACGAATATCATACGCATTTGCATCATCATCATTACGTCAGGAGTGAGGGGAAGATTTTTTTTTGATTCTGTATACTTGTTATAGGGAAAAATCTGACTTATCTATCTCCTCCCCTCCGTCTTGGCACTCTCAACCTTTTTAAGGTGTGGACGTTGTTTGAAGATTTTTCGATTGTAACAAACTAATAGCAGGAGCACATCACCAAGATGCTCCACGTGGTTTCTCTCTCTCTCTCTTCCGCTCTGCATATATACTCTTTTAAGCCTTATAGTAGTATGAATAAAAAAAAAGGAAGAAGACGAAACAAGAAACACGTCAAAAATGATGACAATCACCAACCAGCAATTTTTCAATGGGTTATATAGCACCCTGTACATTGTGAGGACCCTGACAAGATCTAAAGAAACTCACACACTTGTCTCCTTGTTTTTTTATTAACTATCAACTTTAGATAAATTCTTTGAAGGAGTATAAAGTTTCATTTTTTTTCATATTTCATATAGGCATTAAATCCATTGTTATGGCTTGTGTATACCAATGTAGATATTTCCTTCCATTGTCGCACGGGGGTAGGTGGTCATCTCCATGAATATTATATATATATATATTTTTTTTAATTTCGAATTTGTGTTTCTCCATTATGTTTCTATTTTTACTGGAAGACAGCCTGGTGAAATTCCAAGGGAGAGAAAAAGAGGGTGGGGTTATTGCATGGAGAAATAAAAGAATGGGGTATATTATGAAGGACTATATTTTTTTTCAACCTCTTCCAGGAAGACTCTTGTCCAAGGAAGGGTTGAGAAATTTTGGGGACAAAAGCTGAATAAACAGGAGAATTATTGGATGTTTTATTTCCTCTGTTGTCTTTTTGTACACATGGAAGGGAAAGGACTCTTGTGTGACTTTTTTGTCCAGAGAAATGCTCTTATGGACACTACGTGGATGCGAGAAAACAGAAATTCATGGACAGAATTATGATTATTTTTATGATTGCCTGTATAAGGTGATAAAGATCTCACTATGATATATGAGTGGGTCAGGAAGGCACTTAATGGAGCTGCGGGCTTTTAAATGCCTTCTCTCTCTCTCTCTCTCTTTCTCTCTTGTCGAGAGACACGGCATGACAACTCCAGCTGCCACTTTGCCGTACATTGTACATACATTATTTGAACATGACTTTTACACTTGTGTGCTCCATGAAACTTTCTTCCTTCTCTCATTTTCTGGATTTTGCTCTCCCTTTTTTTCAGTCACGTCTCGGTTGATTTCTGACTTTTCTCTATCTTGCTTTCCTCTTTCACCCTCCTCCTTGGCTCTCTCTGTAATTTCTCCTCCTCTGTCGTCTCATTCTGTCCTTTTCCCCTTTTTTCATCTCATTCTCTCTTTCATATTTGTAATCTCTCTCTCCTCTTTTGTCGTCTCCCCCTCGGCATTGGTATATCACTATACCTTATATAGTTTCTCGTCTCTGTTTTATTTTCTATATTTCTACCACCACTTTTCTGGCCTTCAGTTTTTCCTACAGTTTCTCTCTTTTTTTCTGTCTTGTCTCTCTATCTCTATTTCTCTCCTTCTTAGTCTCACTATCTCTCTCTTTGAGTCATTTTATCTGTATTTCTCTCTCTTTGAGTCATTTTATCTGCATTTCTCTTTCTGTGAGTTATTTTATCTGTATTTCTCTCTCTTTGTCTCTCTATCTCTATTTCTTCCTCTTTTTGTTTACCTATCTCTATTTCTCTCTGTATGTTTCTCGGTATTTCTCACTCTATTTCTCTTTTGGTCTACACAAATGCATTTCTACTGGACTCCCTCAATCTGTCTCCGCTCTCCCTTGTCCTTAGTCCTCCGTCTTTTGATTCCTTCTTTATGTTCAACTCCACAATTCTTGCTGTCTCATCCTATCTCCGTAGGTATCTCCTCCACTCCCTCCATGCGCTTTTTTAGCTCTGAAATGCTTATTTGATTGGTTTGAAAACGTACGAAATTATGCGGCAATTACCTCCATCGCTGATAATATGTAATGTCTAAGAAATACAAGTACAATACTTTTGCTCTTGCGTGTAGCTTGTTTTTCGCCGCATCCACCGGACTGTCCATCCCAAATTCATGAATGTTCAAAAAAAGCATTTTAATGTAGCCATACAAATTATTATTTTTATTTTGGCATTCCGACGAGATCTGTGTAACTATGGACAATCATTACCAGTGAATTTGATTTACATAGATGCACCTTGTAATCCTTTTTTAAACTACTCTTCGGAGCCCATATTGTTCTGCCTTTTTTGTAGAATAATGGATTCCCTACCATTAGGGGCAATTAGTGAAGGAATGGCAGGAATGCCCGCTTTGGAACGCACATCTCCATGGACGAGCGTGGAAGGTGAATTCCTGCGTAGTTGTCCCGTATGGAAGAGCCACGTGGGCGCTTAGGAACTCATCAGGGTGTTCAAAATATGGGTGTTATTATGATATAATTACTAACACAGACGGCAAGTGTTATTATTTCCATGTCTTGACTTTGATCTAATGATACTGTACATATCTCCTTCCATCCCTTTCCAATGGGAAGACCACATCCATATGGAGGTTATATCAAATAATTCTTCTCTTACGATTGTTCTTTTCACTGTACACGAATGAATTTTCTGCGTGTAAATGCTCCTTCCAAAAATATAATTCATTGACAAGGGGATACATAAACCTCTCCTCCGGCTCCTATCACCACTAATCTTTATAAGAATGGGACTCTAGCACCTATAAAACTTGACGCTTGCCAGTAATATACACATAATAAATCCAATTAAGTCTCACGGAACGATTAATGGACGGCAATCATCTTGATGCGAATGAAATCATGATATCCTGTTGAGCTCAACTCCCATTAGCAACACATTTATTTCTCCTTTTCTCTCTCTCTCTCTCCCTCTTTCCTCTCTTCACTCTCTTTCTCTCTGCTTTCTTCCCTACAACCATCATACATCTTTCTAGATCCATTCAGAGAAGGAAGAAGAAGAAAAAATGGACAACACACTACATCTGCTAAAGAACCACATCATTATTATTATTATTGCCCTTATACCCCAACATCTCCCTCTCACTATAACATGATCCTAAATATGTCCACCGCCATAAGTGTAATGAGGAGTGCAAGTGGAGAGTGGCAATAAAAATAAAAAGACCATCTCATATATTTTCTCTCTTCCAAGTGCTTGGACAAAGTAAATGGAGTCATTGGAGTGATGACACTCCAATATGATCCCACTCACTTTATTCTCGACCACGAAAGTAAACTCCACTCTGCCTCGTCTTGTAGTGGGATGAAGCCACAGGCTGTTTTCTAATAAAAACATCAATATCTCTTCCTCCTCCCTTCTTTTGCGGACCATGTTTTATTCGTCCATTTGTGACACTCTGCCAAGAGTTCAATAGTAGCTGGTCTATTCGGAGACTCCCGGAACCGTAACCTGCTCAGAACTTTAGTTTCTTCTCGGAAAAACATTATTTCATATGAATTGTGAATATTTATTGATTGATTTCTCTATAAAGAACCGCTCCGTTTTGTCCCGACAGTAAGGTTTTTGAAAGATTGTACGACGGCTGGATTAATTCTGTTTGAGTCCTCCATGTTTTTCTCTTACGCTTCACGAGAAGAGGGGGAAAGTACGAGAAAGCAAAAGGAGGCAAAAGGAGGAGAGAGAAAAGAGAAGAGAAAGAAGAGAGAAACAAGTAGGAAAAGAAAAAGGAGAGAACAAGCAGAAGAGAAAGACGAGAGAAAAAGAGAAGAGAAAGCAAAGAGAAAAAAAGTTAGGAGAGAAGACAGAATAAACAACCAAAGGAGAGAAAAAAGGAAAAGAAAATCAGATGACAGTGAAGAAAGGAAAGAAAAACAGGAGCGAGGAAGAAGAGAGAGAAAGTGAAACAGTATTTACTTAGCGAGAGAAGAAGTTTTTTTGGAGGCTGGAGATCTAAAAATTCCGATTTAATAGAAGGGATTAAACAAGTATTCCATTTAAGAAAATATGACACATTTTATGACCACATAAAATACATCTAGCCCCACCGTCTACTTACCCCTCTACGTACATATGCACAAGCCTGACTTAGATTTCTTTTTTTGCAAAGGGTTATGGGAATCATGAGTAACATTTCTAATGGAACCCGAAGGGAAGGAACGATTAAATGGCGGAGGTATGAGATGACTCTACAAAAGACACATTGAAAATACAAGGGGTAAGGAGATGAAAAGAAGGAGTAGTAATATCGTTTCACCCTTTCACAATATAAATTTCAATTACTCATGATTTTGCCCGCAGAAACTGTGCTGACGACACGGACTAGTACAAATGTACGTGGAGTAATATTATTTACCACGACATCTGATTATTTACCACCAACTTCTCCACTTTTTCTCCCTTCACTTGGAGCCTCGTTCATTGTAACATTAGTCATGCTGGAGATTGGAGAGACTCTCTGACTCAAAGAGAGGGAGAAGGCGGAGGTGGTTTGGGGAGGAGGGAAAGAGTGTTAGTGATGAAAAAGAATGTGATCAGTAACTAAATTTTACATTGGCCCAAAGAAAATAGAAGTGAATATCGTCCAACCACCACAATAATAGTCTTGCTAGTACCCCCAGGAGGACATTAAGATGAAGTTTTTTTTGGTCCTAATCAAATTAAGTCGTTAAGTGCTTTCCTCCAATCCCTTTATGGGTAGAAAACATGATTAAATTAATTAAATTACTTTGCCCTCCGTCCTTTATTACTCCTTTCACACTTGCCCCGCACACTCACACGCACACACACTCACACAAAAGGACGCGGCATCCGCAACCGCCGTATAATACTGATAGCATCGTTCTCTCTTGGGAGGGAGAGACTCTCTCTCTCTTCATTTTCTTCTCTCTCTCTCTGTTTCTCACTCTCTCTCTGATCACACACCCTTTCCTATGGAGTGGGTATCCGACCGTTACGTTCGAATATAACAACACATTAATTTTTTTGTTCAACGTCTCTTCACCGCTACCACAAATAAACTTTTCCCTTTTTTAATCTTGCCCTCCCCCAACCATCTATGGAGATTGTCGACCCTCCCACATCCGTCATTTCTCTCCTTCTTTTCATTTATCTCTCTCTTTTTTCCTCTCTCTGCTCTTTGTTGGTGTCTCTCTATTTTCTCTTATCATTCGTCTCTCTCTATTTTCTCTTTTCATTCGTCTCTCTCACTCTTCGTACGTCTTCTATTTTTTTTATTTCTCTCTCTCACTATTCTCACTTCTCTCTCTTTTTTTCATTTCTCTCTCTCTCTCTCTTCATTTCTCTCTCTCTGTTCATTTGTCTTCTCTCTTTCATTTGTCTCTCTCTCGTTTCTTCTGTCGCTCTCTCGTTTCTTCTGTCTGCCTCTCTTTTCATAAATCTCTCTCTTTGCATTTGTTTCTCTCTCTTTTCATAAATCTCTCTCTTTGCATTTGTTTCTCTCTCTTTTCATAAATCTCTCTCTTGGCATTTGTTTCTCTCTCTTTTCATAAATCTCTCTCTTTGCATTTGTTTCTCTCTCTTTTCATAAATCTCTCTCTTTGCATTTGTTTCTC
>JAQGBT010008059.1:0-10239 GCA_034698585.1 Disparrhopalites patrizii
AATGGCCCAATAGATTAAATTTAATAATAATAATCATGATGCCATAGTGACGAAAGCAAATGAGATATTTGCTTACAGTATGTACATCCATACGTATAGGCGTGCAAATTGAAACAAAGATTTCCCTGTACCCACAGAGCCCATGAAGCGGTAGAATCCAAGAAGCTGACGGTTCGTCCCATTATTACATTTTCCGCTAAACTGCCATACGATCGATATTATGCCCTTTTAGTCCCATTTCAAAGTCTTGTCGTACTACACAGATTTTTTGCAGCTTCCTCGAATCTCTCACAGGATTTTCTATCCCGCTCTTTCTCCACTTTCTCTGGTCGTTCTGCTCATTTTTTCACACACTTAGAGCTTCCCAAATGGCTTGTCATATTATGCGAGCAGCTCAGCTGGATTTGGATATGTACGCAGGATATTATACAGCAAAGATGAAAAGGGTGGAAAGTGAGGAATTTGAATGTTGTAAGACTTTTTTCTAGAATTTTTTTTATATATGCATAGCATACATAAAATTGACTAAAATGTCATGCATTGAGTATATATACATACAATGACATCATGTATGTATGTATGCACAAGTATGCACTTATACATGCATATAATATACGTTTATTTATATATACATTTGTATATACATTTATCGTTCTATTTACCCAATTCACTGTAGAATGAGAAGTGTACTTCCCATAACCATTAGGGATATCCAATTTTTCTTTGAATTATTAATTATACATAGTTGTGTAATGGGAATATATTTATGTATATATATAGGCATTTCATGGGAAGCAGTTGACGCTACAGCTCTGATGCAAACCACATTTGGTGGCAAGTCCATCTTTGATCTTTTTTCTTTTCAAGATTTTACCCGATATTTTCCACGGAAGGGGCATTTTAGCTCAAATTAAAGCCCATATGTAATGCATTACATATTTGGCAATGATAATAAAATGGACAAAAAGAGATGGAAGAACAGAGTGCTTCATTTGTTTGCTGATTTAAAAATTGTTCTCGAATCTGAAGTGCTCATTACGTAACGTGCTCCTCTCTATTTTTACCTTCAAGAATTTCCCCGAATTTTGGTGTGGTAACAAATGTAGCAGCCCTGAAGTAAAATGAACTAAATGAAGTTAGCCTGTTCATACTCAACCTTCATAACCTTGTGGTTGCTTTCAAATACGAATAGCATGGTCAAGTGGCTTTTATGAAATCAGTGCTCGTGCCTTTGATGTCCTTTTGTGTACCTGAACGGGCGGAAACGGGCATGCAGAAGTATATGCTTGTGTACACACGCGAATAAACGTACAAATGTATTAAAAAGGACGCTTTGTGTTCCTGGCAAAGGATTTGATGGGGAACAAATAAATTCCTTGGATTTCTCCGTACACTTTCTGGGATAATTACCTTTGTACGGTTTCCCAGAAACGACTATATATACTTACGTGTTCTCATCCACAGTGAACGAATGGCTGGAAATTCTTCATTATGCACATTTCTGTGAACACAGAGCTCAGGATTTTTGGGCCTGTGTTTGTCTCTCTTCAGCATCGAGGCAATCAATAGGACCAAATCTCTTCCTCATGCTCGTGGGGGTTCCAAATGGGGCACGTGAGACGTGAATGCTGAAATAGGGAAAGATTTTAACAATCAAGAATCACCACGACGTTATTTATATAAAGGATACACGGTGGAGTGTTTATATAACTACTCTGAAGGGAAGGGCGAAAAATATTGTTACTGGGAAAAGTTGTTATATAGAACATTATATACGCACCTTACATGTACGAGGGCTGGAAAAATAATGCTTTTATATAGAAATGTTGTTATAAAGAGACTTGTTATAGAGAGACTCCACTGTACAGTCGACCCTCACTATAACAGCACCCTATCTGCACATGAAATTGTGCTGTTATAGTGAGATGCTACTACATATTATATAAAATTGGGTTAAAAAATAATAATATTAATTAATCAAGACTAATTCCAGGTAATAGCTTCATACTTTAATAAAAATATATCAATATTTAGGCAATTTTATGCAATTATAATTAAGACCAATTCCAAGTATAGGCTTCATAATTTAATCACTGCAGATTTAGGTTCTTATGTTAACTTGAATGACCTGCAGAGGTCACGCTATTGAACTCGGACAAAAGTGGTCGATTTAAACCTTGATCAGGGTTGTAACGTTGTAAGTGCTATGTCTGTGCGGGGTATGGACGGATTTGCTGCAGGTTTAGGTCGTGACCCCATGTTTTGTTTGGTGACCCCCAGAGGTCAGCGTACATGTCGGACGGTTCCAATTCAAAATACCCGCGGGGGTATTATTGTAATATATATCTTGACAACATTTGGTATCTCCACATGCGGCAGGTGACCTTGCAGCCCATGCCCTTCGTGCGGGCTAAAAAGTCACCTGATCCGTACCCCAGAGGGGTAGGGTGCGATTTAATGCTGAGGAAATGTTTCACTATACTATCAACTAACAAATGAGCCAAAATTGGGGTAAATCGGTGCTGTGCGGTTTTTTCGCTACAAAAAGCTCATGGAGTTATACCTAGCCTTTCAGAGAGGGCTTAACACCCAATTTTAAGATCCCTTGAATTTTTAATGTTCGTAAGGATTATGTAAAGAAATAAAAAAAAAGCCCTAAAAGGGTCTTATAAAACAAAGCATCTACGCTCCTTCCGCAAAGCTAAATATTTAATTCACTCCTCTCGCCGCCGAACATATAAAGTAGGTCAGCCTTGACATTAAGAAAGGCAGCGGGTTTGGATGCTTTTTCTGTTACATTTTCATTGCAAAGTGAATTTTACGCCAGTATAACTCTTAATGAGTCCATTCTGTGAAAGAACACAAAGGCCCCGGTTTTAGTAACACATATATACATATGTATGTACACACATATATGCATGTAATATAACAACTGTAAATTCCACGTTAAGAAGATATCGCTCTATCTATCCCTCTCTCACAAGCATTTACGTAAAAACAAAATTTCCTTTCTGCATCCAGGCAAGCTAATTATGTCTTGAATAAGCTATGGCGGCATGCTATACATAATAAATGAGGCATTGCATTGCGAGTGGACGTTGACAAATGAAAACAAAAGAGGGTTTTCTCAGAAAAAGCAACTTGTTCATTCACAAGTTTTTCCTTTTACTTAATCCTTCGTTACGGAGCCTGCAGTTTACTTGTCAAATTTACTAACACTGAAGGAAAAAATGACGTCTTCGCCTTTCTCCGTAAATTGTCGACAGATTTAATTACTAGAGCGGATTCTCCGGCATGTAAAGGTCGTTAGGCGCTTCCTTTCCCAGACATCGGAGTTATAGTGACGGCAGCCTGACTTGTTCAAGTTAAGACACGTGGATAGAAATTTTTGCGCTGAATATTAAAGTTGCCACGTACAAATGAGATTTGCAGTTTACCAAAGTTTAATTGAAATACTAAATATACTAAAGTATATAAGAGACCTAGTACTATTGGAGATAAAAAGTTTCATCGTGGACCCAGCCAAAGAAGGTTCAGCAAAATCCTAGCATAGACGTTTTAAGAAGCTATGTGGCACAATTTTTCAAATAAAAGCCACATTTTGATTAATTTCCATCCAAGTAACGCTCACAAGCAAAATTCATTATACAGAGGAGTCTCTCTATAACAAGTCTCATTATAGCAACATTTCTCTGTAACAACATTATTTTTCAGTGTGGAGTCTCCATATAACATCTCTGAAGGGAAGGGCCAAAAATGTTGTTGCAGAGAAAAGTTGTTATAAAGAACATTAAATGTGTACCTTACATGTACGAGGGGCTGGAAAAATAATGTTGTTACAGAGAAATGCTTTTATAAAGAGACCTGTTATAGAGAGACTCCACTGTATGTAACAACACTGAAGCGAAGGGCGAAAAATGTTGTTACATAGAACATTAAATATGCACCTTACATGTACGAGGGGCTGGAAAAATAAAGTTGTTATGGAGAAACTTGTTATAGAAAGTTGTTATAAAGAGACTTTTGTTATAGTGAGGCTCCACAACTCCACACAATATTTTTCGCCCTTCCCTTCAGAGTTGCTATACAGTGGAGTCTCGCTATAACAAGTCTCTTTATAACAACATTTCTATATAACAACATTATTTTTTCCGCCCTTTGTCCATGTAAAGTACATATTTTATGTTCTATATAACAATATTTCTCAGTAACAATATTTTTCCACTTCCCTTAAGTGTTGTTATAGAGAGACTCCACTGTAGAGAGACTCCACTGGAAAGGGTATTTTACATCTTTTAGTCAGAATGTTACTATTATATAGTTCAGCCAAACAAGCTTAAAATAAAATTTTAGCCTTTCACCAATTCCAATTTGTACATAGTACAATTTTATGGATTTGTAAAATAACGTTTTGGCCTTAAAGGTTGAGTTCAAACTAAAAAAATAAATGCTAAGATCGGATTTTGAATGCGTGTAAATTCAGTCAACATTGCTTGATACAGTGGAGTCTCTCTATAACAACACTCTCTATAGCAACAAGTGAAAAAATATTGTTACTGAGAAATATTGTTATATCGAACATAAAATATGTACTTTACGGAAAAAATAATGTTGTTACATAGAAATGTTGTTATAAAAAGACTTGTTATAGAGAGACTCCACTGTAATGCAACTGTAATATGTGTGCATATAATTATAATACAATAACAAATAATTAATATTTATCATATTATTAATAATAATAATAATAATAATATGTAATTATGTATATATTTATACAGAAAGAAAGCTATACAGAAGAAAGTTGTTGCACGGCCATTTAGTCATTTTCTCCTCTGCTAATTATTTACTCGAAGCCATTTCACTTAACTTTAATTCTCAACTGATTTGCGTTGCATAAAAAATGGAGAGAAAAATGGCTTCCTCTCAGATGCATTTTTAATGATATGGATAATATGTTACGCTGGAAATGAAGGGAAAATCTCCTTAGATTTGAGTTCTATGTATAACAAGGAAAAAAGATAAAACTGTAGAATGAGAATGCCAGACGTACCCAGTGAACCTGCACCCAAGGGAATTGCGTTGAAAGCTACATTTCCTTTCCAATTGGAGTACACAATAATCTGCAAATACACACTCGAAAATTCGAGTCCTTGAACGTCTTCATTCAAGTGTGAGATGTCCCGCCGTCCCGAAATTCTCTGGAGATTTCAGGTGCTACCTTTCGCACGGGAATAATACTCATACACCCGAAGGTATGCCATATGCATATGTGTATGTATACTTCTATTTAAATGCATTGTATAGGAAGTAAACAGATTTTACCTCTCTTTTAGAACTTTCCCCGGCATCATTTTGATTAAACGCTTTTCATGTAATGTGAATACATACCAGGGAAGTGAAGCAATTTTTACTTCAAGTAGCTAAATTCCAATTCTCCAGCGAAAACACGATGTCGGAATTTTTCGGCCAAACTTCGTCAGTTGATGGCCCCTAGCATAGGAAATCTTAATCTTTTTATTCCGTTACTCTGTGACCACTTCAAGGGACACCGCAGCATTTTGAACTTTTTCGCCGTTTTGGCTGGGGTATTGCCGCTAATCATTGGATTTTGATGAAATTCGGCGAAGGCACGTAAAACGGAATGATCTACACCCAATTTCTTATTTTACGGATTTTGATCGCGGTTCGCCAGAAAATCTCCAAAAACACGGTATTTTTCGCCGTTTAGGCTGGCGCTCGGCCGCTAATAATTGGATTTTTATCAAACTCGGCGAGAAAATGTTAAACTAAATAGTCTATAGACTTAATTTTTTTATTTTCTCAATTTTCGCCTCCATTCGCCAAAAAATGACGCAAAGATTGAGTATTAACGACCAAAAATAAAGTTTCTGTTGAACGGAAGCAAAAATTGAGAAAATAAAAAATTAATTCTAGACAATTTAGTTTAACATGTTTTCGCCGAATTTCATCAAAATCCAATGATTATCAGCAATACCCCAGCCAAAACGCAGCCAATACGGCGAAAAAGTTCAAAATGCTGCGGTGTCCCTTGAGGTGGTCACAGAGTAACGGAATAAAAATATTATTATTTCCTACGCTAGGGACTATCAACTGACGAAGTTTGGTCGAAAAATTCCGACATCGTGTTTTCGCTGGAGAATTGGAATTTAGCTACTTTTTAAGAACTTTCTCCTAAAAGCCTTTAATCCGATTGAGCACATTTTAGGTCTCAATGCTTATATATACATACATACATGAAGCTTTTGACTATGCAAAAGGACTCTTTGATATCAAAAGTGACTAACGAAGGATTTACGAATGCAGAGAAAAATAATATAAGCCATAACTAATTCCGTGTTTTTGTACATCTATACAGTATATAATGTGCATATGCCCAGGCAATTATGCATAGCCTATGTATGCAACGTTAAAAGTTACTGTCCAAATATAGGTTGGATTTTTTTTTAAATCCGCACATTTTCAAAAGTCCCTGAAATCCAAATTCTGTAGGTCTTCCTATGTTAACTCACATTTTAAATCTACAAGCTTGTCCTCCCTTTTGGAAAATTTTGCATTCCGCCCAAAACCAAGGCATATATGTATACCAAGGCATGACATTCGAAAAAATATGAATTAATATTCGCATTCAAATACGAGTTGTTCCTAATTATGCATATAAATTTAAATTTTGAATATCTAAAATATAAATTCTGATTCCAATACAATTTTATTCAAATACTCACAATCAGACACACGAATAAGTATTCAAATACTTTTCGAATGCTTTAAAAAATTTATTTGTAATGCAATCTGGCATAATTTGTAGATTCAAATAAACGCAAAATCAATACTAAAAATTACAAATTGATTCCCTCTGATTTTGTAAAAATCGATGCTTTAACGGACGAAATAAACATTACTGCCAATTGTGAAAATCATTGTTGCAATACGTTGATTTTGCACACAAAAACTTGCGCAAAGGCGGGAATTAGCAAAATAATGAAGGAATTTTCGAACGTCAATATATTATCGGAATCCGAATGTCAACTTTTGAATACGAAATTGAATTTCGAATGTAACTGTAATTATGAATTCCAATTAAAATATTTTTCAGACAAAAATATGGATACTAATTCCGATTAATATACGGAAAAAATGCATATAAGTAATTCCGATTTGAATTCGAATAGCGGTTCGGAAGTCATACCTTGAATATACACCACAGACCACGTTATATATAATATATAGCTATGTATATCATTGGTTTATATCATTATTAAACGACTCATAAAAGGCATATGTGTAAAACTAGAAATTTTTTCATTATATTTTGAATATACTACAGTGGAGTCTCTCCATAACAACATAGAAGGGAATAACGAAAAATATTGTTACAGGGAAAAGTTGTTAGATAGAACAATAAATATGTATCTTATATGTACGAAGGGGGTAAAATAATGTTATATAGAAATGTTGTTATAATGAGACTTATTATACAGAGACTCCACTGTATAATGTTTATGAATGGAATGAGTTTTCAGGGCTATTTAAATGCAAATGCAATGAAAGTGCTTCCAGCCTCATCTGGTGACGTTATACAAACAAATCCGAATCAGCAATCGCAAACAAAGTGGATTTAGCCCGGAACTCTGCCTTATATTAGAATATGGGCTAACAAAGCACGGACTGATTCATCACAAAAGTGAGGTAACAATGCAGTATATAGATAACAACGGAGCAATGTAAGCACGTGTTCCTATCCATGTATGTACATGTATACATAACACGTGTATATTCCACCATGTAATTAGTGTTTCCTAATTACCTTACAGCAAACCAACGGAATCCCCTCGAGCGTGAAGTTGCATCGAGAGAAGGAAAAAGCCACATTATGATACCGAGTTCCCCTCGTTAAAAAGGCGAAAGAATGGATTTTACAATAGCAGAGCTCCACTTTCACCATGGAGAAAGTTTAGGTTCTTGCAAAATACTTTGAAAAAGGGGATTTTTCTATTGTATACTTACTGTACGCCCCCAGTCAGGATTCTGTAGGAATGGATCCAATTTCATGCTTTGTCGAATACCTACGCTTAGTAATTCAAGGGAGGACAAAGCAGCTCACATAATGAGTGCGGGTATATTTTTTGCATAGAATTTGCCTATGCAGTGGCTAAGATGTTGTATATGGGGAAATACATGGTTCCAGGGTGGAAGCATATCGTATGGAAAAATACCACATGAATGATTTAAAACACAATTTAAGCGTGAAACTCTCATGTCTTTCATCCTTATCTTGTCTTGTATTTATTTTATGCATACAGTCGACTCTCTCTATAAGAGCACTCTATCTGCACCAGGAAAAGTGCTCTTATAACGAACTGCTGGCATAGAGAATTAGTTAAAAAATATTAATATTAATTAATTAAGATTATTTTCAGGCTCAACTTTGATCATTTTCCCAATTCTAACAATATTTACACAATTGGGCAATATTTACATTTTAGTGAGAAAAGAATAAAATTGTGCTGGTATAGAATTCCGGTGCTGTTATAGAGAAAAAGTTAATGTTGAAGGGATACCTGACTTAGGCGTTAATGCTCTTATAGGGAGAAGGTGTTGTTATAGTGAGAGGAATGTGACCGAGGGAAGAAAATACCCTGCTGTTATAGAGTACCGGCTGTTATAGGGAGTGCTCGTATAGAGAGCGCGCTTTACATGGTAAAGCTGTAGGGGGGATTCACCACTGCTGTTATAGAGTAAGTACTCTTATAGGGAGGGCCGGTATAGGGAGAGTCGACTGTATAGAGTACCTATAGGTAAGCACATTTGGAACAAAAACAAATAAAATTTCCTGTTATGTGATCTTTCTCGATACAGTGGAGTCTCTCTATAACAAGTCTCTTTATAACAACATTTCTCTGTAACAACATTATTTTTCCAGGCCTTCGTATATGTAATGTGCATATTTAATGTTCCATGTAACAACTTTTCCTTGTAACAGTATTTTTCGCCCTTCCCTTCAGAGTTGTTATATAGAGACTCCACTGTACTGTGCAAGTTGTTTTGCAAGATTTACAGAAAAATTTGCCTAAAGCCTTCTTCCGCCTAGGAGTTATTTTAGTCAAAGAATTTTACCTGACAGGTGTACAACTATACAACTAGAATTTATTGTTATGTTGCCTCTATAGCCGTTGCACAAATATTGTTCTAAAAAGCACAACATGGACATTTGTAGTCTCTTGTCTCTATTACGAACAGACGAGGAGAAAGAACAAAACGTATTCATTACACGCGCCTTGCGGCATATAAAAAAGCGGCCTTTAGCTTAAAGGAAATTCGGCTGTAGTGTAAAAGAAGCCTTAGAGACAATTAAACGGGCCGACTTCAATTTGTGGTAGTTCATGCACGTAAATTTCCACAAGACTCCAGTTATTCGGTATGTGAAACGACATCGTAGATTGCTTTATCCTGCTCGAAGGACAACATTACTACAATGAACTCACAGGTAGCTCACTCCGGTGTTAATTCACACTTTGACCAAAATTTATGCATCAAAATATTCCCCCGTCGGTATTTAACGCAGGATAAAAAATATGTACACATTTTGTCCCAAGTTCCGGAGGATTTTGTATTTCTTGTATTATGTTCTGTCGTGTTCTTTTCCCCGCTTCTTCATTGAATATACGTACAGTGGACTCTCCCCATAACGGTCTTCCTTATACAGTCAATTCTCTCTACAACGGACCACCTTATAACGGTTTTCGCATTATAACGGTGTTCACAAACCCGCTCGAGACCATTTCAATGCGAAAATCTTCCTCTATAACGGTTATTTCATGACGGTTTTTCGTTATACCGGGGATGCTCCGAATCTCCGACCAATAAATGTCTTTTGCTATAACCGTTTTAGGCCACGCCCACGCATGCTATACCGGTTTTTGAGAATTTTTGAATCCCCGCCATGAATTCCATTTTGCCATAACGGCTTTAGGCAACGCCCTCACACGGTATACCGGTTTTTTCAAATTTATCAGTCCCCCGCTATAAATTCCTTTTTGCTATAACGGTTTTAGGCATCGCCCTCACACGCTATACCGGTTTTTTCAAATTTATCAGTCCCCCGCTATAAATTCCTTTTTGCTATAACGGTTTTAGGCAACGCCCTCACACGCTATACCGGTTTTTTCAAATTTATCAGTCCCCCGCTATAAATTCCTTTTTGCTATAACGGTTTTA
>JAQGBT010008060.1:0-10237 GCA_034698585.1 Disparrhopalites patrizii
ATATTTGCTCCTTTTTTCTCGAGCCTTCTCTTTCTCCGGGTTTCCCGTTACTTTCTCTGCGAGCTTTCTCCGCCTCTCTCCCCCTATATTTCTCTCTCTCTTTCTCTCTCTCTCTGTGATTATTCCGCTCCGCCTTCCAGAAGTGTCTCGGATATCGTTAATAATAACAGAGTTAACTAATGCGCCAAGGATAATTGCTGACAAGGGATTTCCCATGGACGAGAGGAAATGTTCTGGAAGGAGGAGTGTCTTTACTATAACAAGGTAAAATTATACCTACAACCGAATTTACCTGCTATACTTTTTTACAGGGAAACACCCCGGGATTTCCAATTAGTAATTCACACCAACGAAAACATGGGAATTATTATAATAGTTGACACTTCCCCCAGAGGAAAAGTCTGCCTGTGAAAAAGCAGGGGCTTTGATATTCCCTGACAATTACCGGGAAAAGTGTTCCTCACTATAAATTGTATCTTTTTAAGCATAATGAGGGGAAATGGCGGAGAAAAAGGCGTGATAATTATCCCGGGGGTTGATTTGTCGGCGTTGTTTTTGGGGTGGGGAGGAAGCCCAAATTAGATGTTATTACCATCCTTTTTACTCTGCAATTATCCCCTTCAATTCCAACTCTGGCGACAGCTCCGGAAAATGCTGGGATTTTAGTGGTAATAATCGTTTTTTAGGGATGAAAATTATTCCGGGAAATTACTAACAAAAATTACTAACAAAATGCGCAGTTTGGGGGGGGGAAGGCAAAGGAACTTTGGGGAGAAAATAAATCCCGGGAGAAAATGTTCTCAGTAGGAGAAATTGTCATGAAGGAAGAGCACGCGTCACACTTGTGACAATGCATTTGCCTCGGGAGAAAGAGACAGTTGGACAGAGATTATTGACGTCAATTGCCCTTTTTAATCACGGGCAAACAACAACTTTTAAGTGGCTGCTCTTTCCCACTAATTCAAATGCATTTCTGGACATTATAAAAAACTGAGTGATCTCTCATGGGAGAGAATTGTGCAATTTTATTTTTATCGGAGGAGGCGGACAAGAGCGATAAAAGACCTGCAGTCTGCCCTGCACAAAACTCGTGTGTCAGCATATTTAATTCTTTTCTTTTTTTAAATACAAACAAAATGCCGTCTGTCTGTGAGACGCAATAATTCTTGTGTAAGTTGCTGACTCAAAGCTAACAGGATATTATTCGGATGATATAGACTATAACGTATCTTATATAGGCGATAATGGAGATAATATAGCCTAATAAGACATGCAGGGGAAAAAAATCTCGCAGATAAAAATCGGGAGATTTCCTGAAAGAAAGTCTGGCACAGTTCAAACTAAAATTTTCAAGAATATTTTTTTAATTTTCGATTTCTGAAGCAAGTCCAGTAATTAAAGGAGTTTTTTTGTCCTGGAATTTCCAGTGGAATAATATTTCTCTGTGTGATGAGTGACAAAATGTAGCCTGTGCGGAGAGTGATTCAGTGGCGTTGTTTTTTGTCAGTGAATCATCACCCACACCGAGTCACGTCATTCTTATGAGCTTCTATAGACTCTCTCCTATTACAGAGGGAATAAATTAAAGCCTTTTAAATACGATGTGAGTAACACGCAACTTCCTCCATATTGAATTACCTTCAGAAAAGAGATATATCTATACATGTGTATATGTACACATTATGTGTAATTATATATATTGTCTATAGCCAGAGTGATCGTGCTCAAGTTCTTACTACAAATACCTCTAGAGACCCATGTTAATATTCCTTCCATGTCCTTTTTACTCGGCGATTGAAGCCACTCTGGACGTTACTATTAAAAGAGACAAACGTGAGGCAATATTCCCCCCCAAAAAAAGACCTGTCAAAACAAATTCAGGGTGTAGAAAAAAAATAAAAGAGCCACGTAATGTATAAATTTTGTCCGTTGACTCAGAGCAACTCATTATGCATCGGACGTGGCTAAGCTTTTATCTCCCTTTCAAATCACGAAGGTAGTTAGTCCAATCAAATACATAATAAACATTTTTTCCAAATTATGCAATTCTATGTGTTATTCTGACATTTGGTGAAGTCATTTTTTTAAAGCTTCAAGGAACCATAATTCCTTTTTTTGTTGTCATTTAATGTCACCCATTTGTGGCTGTAGCGGGTGGTTTTTTTTAAAATAAGGAAACCCCTTTTCGAACAAAGAGATAAATGAGTAATTGTAAAAACTCTTCCGAGATTTCCATGCACAATGTGAGTTAGAAAATTGGATAATTAAAGAGGAAGACTGTCATTGTGGATATGGCCATTAAAAGCCCTTGTTTTCTCTGACTTTTTAGCGGGCCTTGAGGGAGATAAAAATAGAGCTTTTAGAGGGCTTAAATTAGTCCTGGAATTATCAGTGGGATTCTATCGTATAGCTCAGGGGAAAGAACATGTTTAGTCCATTTTATGGCTCATGTCGAAGAGTTTAAAAAAATGAGGGATATTTTTTTGTACAATCCTACTAACAAGGGCTTGTGGGTACATATTTAATTATAGAAACTTAAAAAAAATTATTTAATTTGAGCACATATGTACACACCTGGAAATGGAGGGAGTTGAGGTGCGTGCGTGGAGAAGGACGGGTTGGAGGAGGAAAGTGAGAAATGGAGAGAAAGGGGAAATGTCCAGGACTCCAGCTCTCTCCAGGAAATGCAGTCAGATGGCAAATGAGGAATTCTCTCATTCCTTCACTTCTAATCCGGAGCTGACGTGCCGGAGCCCTAAAAATAAACACACGCGTCCCATATTTTTCTATGCACCCACATTTTTTTTATTTTCTCCATGTAATAAATGGTAAGCCTTTTTTTGAGGTAGTTTCCCTCACCCTGATGAGGGCTGAGAAAAAAGGGGTAAAAAATGCTATATTTTTGTGTTGCTCATAAAATTGTGCCAGAGACTGGGAGGCAGACGCAAAGTCTATGTCATTCACAGTCTGTGCTTTCCTCTCATTCAGAGAAAGTTTCTTTTTTTAATTTTTTTTCAAAAACATTATCACCATTGTTGTTCTCCTTTTTTTATATTTTTTTATACAGCTTCCTCCAGAGTCCGTGTAGCACGTCAGAGGTTCGTAAATGTCATCTTTTGTTACTCTCGTTTTATTTCTTTTTTGTTTTAAAATAAATATATAACATGTAAAAGTGAGGGTGGTAGCTTTTATTGTTTTTTTTTCTCTCTGGAGAAAAATGTAATTACATATGGCGATATAGCCATATATGGCCTTGCTTTATTGTTGCGTGAGGACCAAATCTTTTCCTGGGCTTCTAAATGCTCTCGTGCGTTGGACGGCGAAAAAATAGGGGGGAAAATCCACTTGTTAACAAGCTTTATAACTTCACTTTTATTGCATTTTTCACTCTCTCATATGAAACCAGTGATTTCCTTTTTTTTTTTTGTTTTGACTGGATAAATGGATATTCGTGGGAGACTCTCTCGTTTGTTTTAAGAAGTAATAACTGGCCGACTGGCCGTGAATTGTGACCAAAGTGTTTTATTAGCCCCACATATTCTCCAGTCCAAATTGTTGGCAATAAGTTCCCTGGAAATCTTGGCTGGGAAAGTACTTTATTACTTTTATTCACTCTAATTGTCTGTGATTGTAAAAGCCATTTCTCTATTATTTATTTATTTATTGTTTTCAACTTATTGTTAGTTTGTGTTAAAGGATTACTAATACTAATACATTTTTTAGGCTTTTGGCATTATATTTTTATTTATTTTATTTTTACATTAGTATTTTTGATACCAATTGTAAATTTTCCCCCTGAAATCCTTTTTGTAAAAAAAAAACGTTTATATAGAGTGCAAAAATTCGTCTAATTTATTATTCCCATTGTGATTGTTAGGCACGTGATTGCTCAAAATCTCTGTATTATTTCTACGTACATTTGTACATGTGTAAGTACGACATTTTTTCATTGCCATAGTTCTGTCATTGTCGTAAAATTTGTAATTGTAATCATGCAATAAGCGTAAGCCTTTCCATGGAACGTTTTTTCCTTCTTGTCGTCATCAAAACCTCCCAAAGAAGATCTAGTAGAAGATTTATGAATGAATTTGCAAAAAAAGAACACGGAGAATATCGTTGGCTAAGGAAAATCCGGAGCTGGAACGCAGCACACTTTCTTCCTATTTATTTTCAAATTTCAATTTTGTACAATAGAATTGGAAAGCCTTCTGGATTTTTTAAAAAGCCTTCTGGATTTTTGAAATTTGAACTGTGAACGTAACGTCGAAATAGCCTCTCCTAGGCTTTGTCTCTTGATTTTTCCGTGAAAGACATGGCTTAAGAGGGGATTTCTTTGCCGTTGCGCTGAACCAGCCCATACAAAACAAACACATCTCTCCTCCACCATTGAATAACGCAATCTTAATAGCGAAATGGATTTTTTCAAACTGGAACTAATGTAAGTTTTCAAAAATAAATTACTATCACTTTAATTTGTAAATTCCCTTAATCCCCCATCAAAATGAACTCTTGTTGGAAATGACGGGGGGACGGCTATTTGTTGGGCAGAACCCAACAATGTCTACACGCGTGGGATGAGTCCAAATGGAACGAAAAAGTGCAATATTCTCTGCCCACTCCAGAAAAAAAATACTGAAAAAAAAAAACAACAATATTGGATGGGAAATTTCTCTCGTTTTATTCCATCCCACTTTTTTCTTCGGCCCAAAGTAACCAGGCACATCCGGGAAGTAAATGGAATCATTTTTATATCTAAAACTGCCACAAAGATCCTCTCCAGAAAAAGTGATGACGCCCTCCGCCAAGCTGCGAACATCAACAACCCACCGTACAAATTCCACGGTCATTTCTATTACTAGCCTCAGCTTCGTAAATATTTTGATTTTGGAGTTAAATGTAAATGCACAATTGAAGTTCAATTGCAGTTTCATCCTTTATTTAGCTGTAAGAGAATTTATATTTCTCATATTGATAAGAGGAAAAATCGAGGAGACTCAACAATTTATGTATTTTTATTGGGTTAAAAATATGAGAGAGCATTTGTCCATGTATTTTCAATGATTTATTATTATTGATTAATTATTATTAATAATTAATTAATTATTGGTTAACTACAATGTATTATTATTGATTAAATATTAGATAATATTAAAGTATGTTTACAGCAAGGCTACTTATGTTTTTTATCACAGAATTCTGTTTTTTCCCCAGTAAAAGTCATGTCGTTTATGCTAACAATTTAGGCCAGTTTTTTTTATAGATTTAAAAAAACATGCTGATTTTGAGCTCAAAATAAACACATGCCAGTAATTTCTTGCCTTCCCTTACACAAAATTAACGTTTTTTTGTTATTACTATTTTATCCCAATTTTTCGGGAAGCCGCTTTTTTTATTGTAATTTAATCCGCATTGTATGATTTTAGTGCTTTTTAAGCTTTATTTGTGTGTAAAAATGGCTCTTAAAGTATCTATAACTAACCAAATATGACATGAAATGATGTAAAACGAATTTCCCATGACGCTGTGCATGCTTTTCCCTTGCCCTATTAATACGCCAGTGGCAAATCACTCTGCATTAGTAAAAACGATCTGTAATGAGTGAGTGAGAAGAGGAATGAATTGATAATGACCTTGAATGATCTTAAAGGTAAATATCTTTTAATTAGGTTTTATGTATATTTTGTATTTGAGTAGAATCTAAAAGAGGATTAGTCATAGGGTGTCGAGTTTTTTAAGGAAGCGATATTTTTTTGTGAAGAACACTCTCTGATCATGTCTTTTGGCGTGGGATATCCCAGTCATGTGTGTATTCTGGTGTGAAAGTGAAAACAAAGAAGGATGAACCCGGATCCTCGCCCAAGATTCTCACGTGTTTTCCTTTGATATCAATCCCGCAATCCCGCCTTCTCCCATGTATTACATATACCTATGTATACTTTACAGTATATCCATTTTCCCTCACGCACAAATCTCCTATGGGGTTTTATGCAAAAAATGAAAGAAGAAGAAAGATGTGGATGGACCCAAATATGATGATTGCAATGCATTTCATGTGGTAAAAGGAATCTGCTGGACTCCATAGACTTCTCCATGTCTTCCTTATAAGCCATTTCTAGTCCGTCGACGTCCCTCCAAGTCAACTCACGTTTGGCTCTGTGAGTCGCGGAAGACTTTATGAACAACTTTGGACAATATGTGGAAAAGCAGTAGTTAGCACATTTTTTCAAAGGGTTATATATTCCCCATGTATGAATTCTTTGGAACGATCAGACCTCTTAAATAATAGAGAGATATCTTGGGTTTCCACTCTTTACTTTTTTTTTTGAAGAAAGAATTGTATTAAAGTGTGAAAAGTCTCTTCTGTCTTCTTCACACGCAAGGGAAGTAAGTGAAGGGTGTAAAAACTTTTTTTTCCGAAAAAAAGAAGATCCTTTCCAGATAAAAATTGTTTTTTTCTCTCGAATGCAGAGAGAGAAGTTAGGGGAGAAGTGAAGCGAGAGGATGTGATGTGATGTGCAAACAGACACAGGTATTATGTGGGCGCTACACTGTCTCTACAAATCCACCACTTGCCCTTTCAACGGATCATCGCGGAGGAGAGAAGAGAGGAGTCGAGAGCGGGAAAGAAAGAGCTAGTTGGGTGGAGAAAGAAAGCGAGGTGGAGAGAGGAAATGAAAAGAATCGGAAAGAGTCTAACAATAAAAGGGAGAAATAGACGGGGACAAAGCTGGAAAGGAAATCAGGCAAGAAATGGAGGAAGGAGAGAGAGACAGACAGGGAGCGAGATAGAAAGCAAGAGATGCCGTGAGGAAGTGAGATACAGAGACAGAAGGAGAGATAGAGCAAGAGAAAGTGAGAAAGAGAGAGAGAGCGGCAGACGGAGAGAGCGAGAGAAAACAGAGAGAGCGAGACAGACTGAGACCGCAGAGAGAGCGAGCGAGAGACAAAGAGAGAGAGAAAGAGATAGGGAGTGAGTGAGAGAAAAAGAGAGAGAGGGAGAAAAAGAGAAAGAAAGAAAGAAAGAAAAAAGATAAAGAGAGAGAGAAAAAAAAATAAAGAGAGAGAGAAAATAAGATAAAGAGAGAGACTGAGAGTGAGATAGAGAGAGAGAAAAGGAGAGTGAGAGAAAGAGAGAGAGTGACAGAGAGAGAGTGAGAGAGAGAAAGGGAGAGAGAGTAGGGATGAAATGCCTTTGTGAAGGTGTAAAAACTCCCTTTTCTCCTGGCTGTGCGAAGCATTTAAAGAAATGCAAGATTCGCTGGAGTTAATTTAAAAATTGGTGGAAGCTCAATATGTAGCACTTCTTTTACATTTTAATTATAATGCCTTGAAGAGGGAATAAAAAAAAGTTGAGTTATTGGTTCCTCCATGCGCTCCCCGACCATTTGAAGTGTGCTTAAAAGGAGATGATTACTACTCCCAAAAATTACGTACGGGTTGAGAGGATTCCATTGCTAATTCACAGATGCAAAGAGAGCCTATAATAATAATATCTTCTTAAAGAGAGAAAAATACGAAGAAATTCTTTTTTTATTTATTTTTTCATATTACGATCTCCAGGGAGAAGCTCCGTGTTCACGAGGGGGAAGAGAGCGTCTCTTTAAGTGAGCCGGGAAAGTGTTCATTAAGCTGTATAAAATGCGGAGATAAAGCTAATTCTTGACATAAGTAATTTCTGCGGGAGGGAAAGGCTGGGATTAATTCCTCTCTCGAGGTGTTCGTCAATCCTTGATTCCTCTCCCATCCGAACCTCTTTACAAATGAGGTGGACCTATTTTGCTTGGCAGATAATAAAACCCATACTTTTCACAGCTTTTACGATATTCCCCCCGTGAGCTCCAACGCGGTGAAGAGATGCCAGGGGGAGATTAGGATTACCAAGATTAACCCCACACATGTATATGTATACATATATGTACGTACACACATATGTATATAAGTTCATCTACTTACACGTAATTAACTTGTGTGGGTGAATCCCTTCATTTCCTCTAAAAACTTCCTTCCCCTCTTTTTTCCCGTCCATTTTTATCCATCTGTTGTCTTGATTCTGGCATTTTTTCCTTCATTTTTATGATGAAGAGGCTTGCACATAAATAATAATTTGAAAAGAAAACAAGAGTTTCATCATCTAATATATGATCTTTCCCCTGATACGCATCTCTCACTCTGGAGGGAAGTACTAGTACATTCCCTCCTTATGACCGCAATAACACGTACTATAATCATACCTACACATACGTAACAAATGTAACAAACTACCTTACATACATATGCATAGATATATCTTATATTACATTCGAGTTACAAATAATAATTTGAAGACATAAAAGTTAACCACGGAGAAATCTCCCATGAGTTTTGATAAGAATGTAAAAAAATAGTCCCATTTTTTTTCACTCTATATTCTCCCTTAATTTGTTCCACTTGACGAAAGAAAAATGCTATGCCAAAAAATAAATCTTCCCCCCAAAAAAAACCTTCTTGGAGGGCTCTGGAGGAGCTTTAAAAACACACGAATGAGGGTGATTCTAATTTTTTAAGTGGAGCAACTGACCAATGCGGCAATTGGACTGAGTCCAAAGAGGACAAATGGGCAGTTGGTAATTTCCCTCAAAAATTAATAGTGATTTTTGTTAGAAAAATCACAATGAATTCTCCACGGAGAAAGGTATTTCAGTACCAAAGATTTGACAGATTTAAAATGGAGAATGAAGTGGCTACTTTTTAATAGCATAGCATGTGTGATTCCTCCATTGTTTTTGTTCATTTTTTTAAGCATTTTCTTGCGTTCAGAAGCAGTCTGACATTTACAGGAAAGTAATTAACTTTTTGGAGCAAGCATACGATTCTTTTCACGCGAAACAAAAAATTATGAGGAGATGGAGAGTTGGTCTTTACTCTTTACAATATAAATGTGTGGTTTATCTATATTTATATCAGTGCCCTTTCTCCCTCAACAGATGAGACGAAGGGATCCAGGAGAGCTTTGCATCTTATTAGTAGGTTGTATGTTACATATGCTTATACAGTGGAAGAAAGTTTACATGGCAAAAAAGATGAAATAATTGTTGTAATAAAAAAAAAAATTACAAGTTCAGAACAACTCCAGCATTTCCCCCTATTATTTCCCTGGATAAGGATACACTTTTGTGCACATTTGAACATGTCCCACATTGTAACATGCAATCGCGGGTGTGAAACGGATGCATCCCAAAAAGGAGCGCCTGCTGAATTTTACGAATCAAAACAGAAGCCTGGAAATGTTCCCAAACAATGCATATACAAAATTGGAGATTTACAAAGTCACTAATTCTTTTTTTTCTTATTTTTTTTTTAATTTCCTCTTTATTTCAGTTGGTCACACGTCTTTCACAAAGCCTTTATTGTACTTGTAAGAGCAGGAATTATTGCAGAATATTTTTCGCTAAAGCTAATAATAAAGGAAAGGGTATAGTATATAATATATGAATTATACATATAATATGTATACCAATAAAAAAGGGAAAATATCAAAATCAAAATTGGTAGCCCAGGCTTTTTTTTTGGTGACTAGGTCCAAATATTAGTAGAAATGGGAGAGACGAAATCAGAAATACGTCTCAGGCTCTTCCGTGTCCGCAGCATATGTTAGATCGTTCAGGTAGTACCTGAAATTATATTAAAGGCGAAAAAGATAAGAAAAATTTTACCTACCTATGTACATACATATGTACGTACATATATCTGTATACACATATAGATATCGTCGTCTTTGAATCAAAGCTGACCAAGTCTCAAACTCGCTAAATGCAAAGCTGACCAGCGCATTTCTCCCTTGAAAAAACTAACAAGTCTCTGTCTTTTTTAGTCTCTTTCGTTTTGTATTATTTTTGGGTCTTCTACTATCTCATTTGGTTTTCACCCGCCTTTTTTTGTCTCTTCCTACCTGATTTGTTTTTTTGTCTTTCTTCCTCTCTTTTGGTGATTCCTCTAGTCCCTTCCCGGAGATAAAAATAAGACCAAAAATGCCAGAAAGAAAGAGACAAAAAGAAGTGAAAAAGAAAGACAAAAAGAAGCTAAAAAGAAAGAGATAAAAGAAAGAGAAATTTAATTTTAAAAAAAGAGAAAAATAAGTCAAAAAGAAAAAGAAAAATAAGTCAAAAAGAAAGAGAAAAATTAGTCAAAAAGAAAGAGAGAAATAAGTCAAAAAGAAAGAGAGAAATAAGTCAAAAAGAAAGAGAAATAAGTAAAAAAG
>JAQGBT010008061.1:0-10235 GCA_034698585.1 Disparrhopalites patrizii
CTTTCTCTCTGTCTCTCTCTTTCCCTCTGTCTCTCTAGGCATGCTGTTTCTCTATTTTACCTCTTTCTCTTTAATTCTTTTTACCCTTCTGCTTCTCAATTTACTGTCACTTTCTCTCTTTAGCTCTGATGTTTCTCTTTTACATCTGTCCCCTTTCATTTAGCATTTTCTATTTTATCTCTCTCTCTCTTTCTTCCCCTTTCTCTTGCTCTCCCCTTCTCTCTGCTGTCTCTATTTTACTCGTCGTTATCTTTCTGTCTCTGTATTTTACCTCTCTCTTTTTGCTCCTCTATTTTGCCTCTGTTTCTTCCTCCCGTTCTCCTATAATTGTCTCTGTTCTGTCTCCCTTTATTGTCTCTCATCTTCTCTCTCTTCTGTAGCCCTATAATTGTATGTCTATTTCTCTCTCCTGTCTCCCTCTTCCTCTCTCCTCTGTCTCCGTTTTTGTGTTATCTCTTTGTCTCTCCTGCAGTCCAATTTATCTGCTTTCTCTCTCCTCTACTTGTATCTCTCTCGTGCTCTCTCTCCATCTCCCACTCCCCCTCGGTTGTGTCCTTGCGAGTCACGCTGCATGTGTTCCGAATCAGTTTCTACCTGCTGCTGCTCCAGATCTGCAAAGTGCCCTTCAGAGTCATTAGCCATGGAAGATGCGTAAAAGAGCGCGTGGCTAGAGTAAAGACCTCTCTCCAGTTCTTTCTACTATGTGGATCTTTTTCTCTGGGTTAAAAACAAATAAATGTCTACACGCAAACTGTGAATCCATCAGAGTATCAAGTACATAACCCCATAAACTCCCCAGGTTACCAAAGAAGTCATAATTATCCTCCCTATTTCAAGAGGGAAGCATCCTACCGCACGAGTGTCTGGACGGAGGCAGGAGTCCAAAGGGTGAGGCGGAAAAGGTGTAGGAGAGACAAGCGGGGGAAGGATTTATCCCTAAAAATAATCATTTCCCCTACCTACGTAATTGAGGGAAAAAAACAAGTAACGGGGTTAATCTTGAAATTATCGGAAACCACCTACATACACCACGAGTCCAGAATAAATACAAATACACCATGGCCGCGTGTGTATGGTTATTCTTGATGATGATGGATATTATGTATGTATGTAGTAGGTACACACATTCACTATATTCCTAAAACCATTGCAGGAGACAGAGAGAGAGGAAGGCGAGACAACTAGAAAAAATACTGAATGAGAGGAAACGAGAGGGAAGGCGAGGAAAGAGACAAAAAGAAAAATGGATGAATGAGAGTGAAGGAGAGAGAGAGAGAGAAAGAGAGAAAGAGAGAGAGAGAGAGAGGCACACACGGGTAAACTTTTCCCATTGAACCCATTTCAAATGCTCAAGGGTTAGCTAATCAAAAGCAAACAGGAGATCTCTGCTAATCTTTTATTTGCTTTTACAAAATAAATATGTATATTAGGCATACTATTTGCTGACACAACAATCCTCCAACGTTTGCAACCCATCACGTAATTATGAGCAGATAGATATAGTCTCACATGTTCATTTTTTTCTGTCACAACTTTTCTCTCTCTCTCTCTCTCTCTCTCTCTCTCTCTCTTTCTTTTCAATCTCCAGTCATAATAATATAATAATTAATACACTTTTGAAATCCATTACGCTAAGAGATCGGCAAATGTCTACACGATGGATTTTGATATTAAATTTTTTCTCCCTTCTCTCTCTCTCTCTCTCTCTCTCTCTCTCACTCTCTACGCTTTGAAACTCTCTTTGAGCTGTCAAAACTTTAAAAAACCCATGGTGGTGTGTGTGTTGAAAGGGTGTAATGAAAATGTATCCTACTGTATGGATTCATGCAGGCACTCCTTCCAATATTCAACTGGGGATTTTCAAAAACTTTCAGATCTAAACGTATACGTGTATATATGTACATATGCAATTGCATACATGTGTATGAATGTATGGGAAATGAAAGTTACACGTTGTACATATGAAAAATATTTGGTATATATTTTGTATATCACATCCATAATACGAAGAAGGGGCAGAGTGATGGTGAAAAATTCCAATTTTTTTTATCCACACATGCTCATAGAAGGGAGCAAAGGTATTATAGAAAGGAAGCTACCTAATTCCATTATTCAGTATTTACTATTAGCAAGAATCAAGTTCCAAATACCAATATAGGAATTATCTTCTGTAATAATTACGTCCAATAATATTCCGCGGAGGAAAAAAAACTCTCCATCATTGTCCAGCTCGCATGTGTAGATAATTTTAATATATTTCTTGGCCATCAAGCTCTTGCTATCCTTTTTCTTTTTTTTCTCCTGCCTTCCTATTTGTTTTTTCTCTGTCTCTTTTTCTCTCCTTTTTCTCTTTTGTCTTCCCATTTCTTTTTTCTCTCTGTCTCTTTTTCTCTCCTTTTTCTCTTTTGTCTTCCCATTTCTTTTTTCTCTCTGTCTCTTTTTCTCTCCTTTTTCTCTTTTGTCTTCCCATTTCTTTTTTCTCTGTCTCTTCTTCTCTCCTTTTTCTCTCTTGCCTGGTTTTTCCTTCTGGTTTCTCTATTTCTTCGTTTTTTTCCATTCATTTTCTTTATTTCTCCCTTCCTGGCTTTGTCCCACTCTCTCTCTTTATTTCGCCCTCTTTTTTTTCTTCCTCTCCTTCTCTTTCTATCCATTTCTCTCCCTTTTCTCTCTTTTTATCCCTTTCTCTCTCCGCTTTGACGATCTCTCTTTTTCTTTTTGTCTCTTCGTGGATCTATTTATCTCCCTTTATTTTTCCGCTTCCAACGCATCCTTTCCCTTCCTCTCCGCGCCATTTATAGGGGTGTGATGGCAATTAAAGGGAAACCAGTACATACACACATATTTACTGAATAAAACCTATACATACAGTGATTTTTTTTGTCGGTGGTGGCAGTTGGGGAAGTATTAGAAGAAGCAATGGTGGCTCTGGGAGCATCCAAAAAAAAAAAGGCTTGAGCGCATTCCATTCATCCAATTTCCTTCTTTAAAGACTTTGGCTGATAATATGGGAAGATAGCCTGGATTCAATCATGAATGAACTCCCTGCTCGCTGCCACTTGATTTCATGCTCAACCTAGAGTGAAATTGAAATCACTACATGCCATCATCATGTGTAATCATAAGCACGACTCATACGGTGCAAAAGAGATACAAAACGGAGATACAAAACGCACCAGAACAACTTCACCAAAAAATTTATCTCCTCCCCCTCTCCTCCTCCTGTGTAGACAGTCTTTTTTTTTTATCCTCCTCGGCAACCCTTTCACCCTTCTCCCCTCCTTCCCCTGTATTTACTTTTGCATCCTCAGAAGCTTTCAGTAAGTATATGTAACCTTTTTTTATCTCGTATTACCACAAAGATTTTGTACGTGAACACTGTACCATTCTCTAATTTGGACTTTTTGTGGAGAAAGTGATAATTTGAGGTTGGAAGTAAAGACAAAACACATTGAAATTTTCCTGGTCAATCGTAATTGATAATATTGCCTTCCTTCAAGCTTTCCCTCAGGCTGACTTGATGGATCTTATTTTAACTATTTAATTGATGAAGCAAAGTTGGATTTGCTCAAAAGGTACAAAATCTGGGTATAAATCTTGTCAAAAAATCTGATAAATTCCCATTTTTGGGGGATGACAAATCCACAATTTCACCTTTTTTTAATACTCATAAAATCACTGGGGACATTTCTTATGAGACATTTTATCCTCGTAGGATAGCTGTGGTAAGAAAATTTTTGTCAAATGAATTTAATAGAATTTTTGTTTTTATGAGAGAAAATGTTGTCAGTATAACTTTTCCCATTTTTTTTTTCTCGGGCAGGTTTTTATTACCAAATTTGCATTATCTTGTTTACCACCATGTCATTGTGTACAAGAACCGTCTTGGTGTTGACAGAGGCTTATTTGTGCCCTCCTTATCTCCGCGTAAGTAGTTACACGCATACACTCCTTCGGTATGTACAGTTTAGCATTGACGAGATGTAAGAAGGAGTGAGGTTTTTTGGGGCTCTTATCAAGTCACATGTGTCCAAAAAAAAAAGATGAGACTCGTTCTTATGGGGAGGAAAAAAGGAGGAAAAACCCTTTAAAAAAGACCGAGTAGAAAGTACATAATATTTCCCTTGTATTTTGTACACCAAAGGGATTTTTTCCGTCTCCGTACAGCTTAAAAGACAGGTATCCGTCTCCTCGTAACATTGTATGTAAAATTGGAGGAATATGGGTAAAAGGAAGTTAGATTTATAGAGAATATCAAGCCTTATTTTTTCTTCTTATCCATAATGTTCCACAAACGTCTCTCTCCTCCGGTCTTTGCCGCTTTGTCTGGTAAATAAATTGATGAAAGCCAAAACCTGTTATTTATTAAAGTGGATAAGGAGTCTTGGGAGGAAAAAAAAAAGAAGGGATTTCTCTTTCCATGTACTGTGAACGAGAGATGTTACACGAACTGTCTGTACTTATACCGCTTTTTTCCTCTCTCTCTCTCTCTCCCTTGAAAATATCACCTTTCAAATATCTTGACCAAGTAGTGATGATGGTGGTTTTTTGAGAGAAACAAAAATGTTTATTAATGAACAGAAAGACTATCATTATGATTTCATCAATTTTTCCCCTTTCACTATATACTTATGCGCATGAATATACTTAAAGGTAAAAGTTTTTCACCCTCACTCCTCTCCCCTAACGATGATGGGCAAAAGGGCCGTTCATTCCCAATTATGAGGATGATTACCATTTACTAGCTCCTGTGTCTGATATTTTAATTAAAAATGGATGGAACTGCGTCGAGGAATTTTTTCCCCCTTCACATACTTCCAAATGAGAAGTTGACGATTTAAATTGTCTCACTTATCAAGCATGATATAAGTGTGTGTACATTTTTTTTTTTTTTTGGAATTTTTTCCTTAATTTTATAAATGTCTTCATTTTAGAAAAATGTGTGCAACGTTTTCACAAAATTATCTTTTTTAAAAAAATCTATTTTCACACACACAAAAACCCATCAGAATGTTTTTGTATGACTGTATGGAAAATACATGAGTAAATGCCGGTCATATGCTTTCTTCAGAGTTTCTTCATGAAGAGAATGAAAAAAAAAAGTGAAGAAAACTACCACCTTTTGACTCTTTTGAGAAAAAGAAGAACATGAAGATTACAAGTTCAGGACTCTTGTAACATTTAAGGGAGTTACATGTTCTTTCCTTGTAATTAAATCAACTAGAAAAAAAGACAACATTTTATTTTTTTGTAAAAATATAATTCGGAAGACAAAACTTTAATTAATGTTTTCGTGGAATAATTATTATTACAAAAATCCTCAAACATCGCATGGCATGCAAGTCCATGCTGAGGACTTTGATTCGGGGGAAATATTTCTCATCGAGTACTCGTGTGTTATTACAGCAAAACGTCAACAAATGCAAACATTGCATGTTTTCTTTCCTATCTCTCTCTCTCCCCTTCTGCCTCATACTGGACCAAATTCCATGGTTCAAGCCTACATTATGCGACGCTACTATACTACGTGACTGTGATGTGTACATTTTTTTGTCAATGTTCCCATTTCCCGCAAAAGTGTAGACATTTTTCATAAATAAAAAAAAATATATAGTTACAACAAAAATAATTTTTCACAGTCCCCTTTTCGCCTTATCCTTGGGCTATTGGGAACTCCTAGGGAGTTTTGTGTGTAGATTAGAGGGTTTAATGATCATTTTTGATGTAGAACTTTAAATAATAATCTCATCAAGTTGTTCTCCTAACCACGGAGACAGTTGAAACAACTTTCCTGTTCCCACGTGCATTATTATTATTATACATTTTATGACTGCTCAAAAATTAAAGTTATGTGTATTTCTGTTAATTGTATCATTTTGCAGGAGCATAATTTCAATGCTGACGATAAACATTTATACTATATAACGTACTTATAGGTAGAAATCATGCTCTATACTGATACTACCAGTAAAAGGCACGACCACTCACATGTGATGAGAGTTGCATGCACCAAGTAATTAATGCGTTTTGCAATCTCTCTCTCTTTCTCTCTCCCTCTCTCTCTCTCTGTCTCTCTCTCATTCCCTCATATGTATATGTACACATACTTACTGTTTGCACAGAGATTACAACAAAATTAAGTACCTTAGACAGTGTATCAAAGGCAAAGTCCTGCACACATTCTGGGCACATGCTATGCATGTGTATTTCATTTTCTGTCTGTCTGTCTCTCTTTCCTTGTCTCTCTCCCTCTCTCTCTCTCTCTTCGCATCTCTCAGCCATGAGGAGAAAAAAAGTAAAGTGCCATCAACATGAAACACAACCAAATATGTTCTATTACAAAAATACGTGGCTAATGGTACTCATCAACGTTGAGAGTTTTAAGAGGATAAGCGAGGGAAAGGGAGAGAGAGAGAGAAAGGGAGGAAAATACAAGCAAAAATATTCAGCCAACATCAATGAGCATGAACCACAACGACAAGGTTGATTCCGTCGGGAGATTTGTCATGTCAAGGTAAAAACTCTTTTTTTTTTCATGAGCGTTGAAAATATGTATAAAGGAATAATAATTATCATTTATGCGAACTAATAATTCCTGAACCATCTCATGTCTCAAGAGATGGGCTATGAGAAAGAAATACAGCAAGAGAAAGAAAGAAGGAAAGAGAGAGAGAGAGACAGAGAGAGAAAATAAAGAAAAAAGGAACCCGGTGGTAGTGGAACCAGCAACCTAATTATGATCATCATAAACGATTATTTCCTTTCGGTTAAATGCACACACACACACACACACTAAGGAACCCTTTACCTCGAAGGAGGTAAGTCTAGTCGGTGTGTGTTCACCAAATAAATATATAAGTACACGCTATATTCTATGTATTAAAAAGAGGGGGGAAGCAAAACCCCATTTTCTTAAAGCTGACAAGATTGTTCGACTTGAGAAGGGGAGAAAAAAAAAGTCCCATAAAAAGAGTCGTATACAACCTGCTTATGCACTTTCCCATGTGAGCACTCGTGTTGGTGGAGAGGCATTAGAGGGGCTGTCTTGGGCTAAACGTTAGGAGTATCTACCGGTACATAATGTTCAAGTCATACAATTTTATTAGCTCTCACAAAACAGCTTGTAAAAAGAGAGGGAGAAGGAGAGACTGAAAAAGAGACAGAGAGTGAGGAAAAAGAGAGAATGAGAGAGAAAACAAATGAGAGAATGAGAGAGAGAGAAAACATTATAAATAGAGGAAGGAAGAAGAAAAAAATGAGGAAGAAAGGGAGAGAGTCAATGAGAAAAAGACGGAAGAGAGAGATAGAAGAGAGAGGAAGATCGAGAAAGAGAAAGAGATAAATGTTTACCTCCATAATCTCCAAGTTATTATTACCACCTTTTACGTAAATCTACAATATGAGGGGAAGCCTTATAGTTCTCATGTGAGGAGGTAGAGAAATAACGAGGAAAGGTGGAAATATGCACTTATCCATTTTTGTTTCTCCCGGTGGATCCATCATCCTCGCTTGTAATCTCCCCAAATTGTATCCCCCAATTCTTATCACCTAATCTGATGGAAATCTTAAACAAATTCAACCATTGAGCCGTGTATGTAATTACAGGGGTATATGGTTAAAGAAAGAGGTTTGAAGGCACGTTTATTTTTTTTACCTTCCTTTTCCTTCCTTTAGGTAAACCTTATAGACATACGTATGTAATATGTACATACAATTATATGCATTTCTGTGTTGGAATGGATGGGACCTCACCGCACTTCCCCTGGTACATATTACATATGTCCTAGGCCAAGGAATACTTAGCCCAAATACCACCTTTTTGATGTCACGACCCAGGGAAAAATTCTTGATTAGATGAAATGAGTTGTTGTGTGACATGAAAAAGAGAGATTTTTTCAAGTTGCTTATCTCCGCACTTCTAAGCATTATCTTCTTCCCCCCTCATTTCTCTATACATTTTTGTTGACTCCCTTTAGACTGCCAGGAGCTTCTGGGTTATATTCATGGAGGAGGATGAGGAGGAGAAATGGTTTTGGGAGAAAATTCACACTTCCGGTGAGTGTTACACCCTTTTCTCCAGTCCCTTACAAGAGTTTTTTTTATGGTCCCTTGCATGTCAGGATGAGAGAGGCCTTTGAGAGACTTTCATGGGATTTTTTTTCTCCCTTTTGTTTTCTAGGACTACCAACCGTTATCCCCCCAAAAGTATATCAAGGGCCTTTTTACAGGTTCCAAAAAGTATGTCCATGCTCAACCATTCCAGACACTATCCGGCTTGGAAGGTGAGGGGAAGGACTTTAATAATGAAAATGACAATGGAACATGACAGGTTAATGTTTACTCCGTTTTTTCTACGTTTTACACGAAAAAAAACTTAATCCAGACATCCAGAGCCCATCTTTATTTCCCATTTTTAATGTGGAGAATTGTTCCCCCCTCCAAATATTTCATGTGATTTTATCTTCCACGTAATCAGGTAAGATTGTAAACAGTTCGACCTTTACTGTTGCACCCATTCACGTTTGGCACTGGTTGTCTTTGTAGATCGGGGGAAGGAAAGAGATGTACTTTTGTTTTTACCACCAAAAAAAAAATTAAGAATTAAAAGTTACGAGGGCAAAGGACCTCATGAGTTCACAAGGAGAGTGTTAAATTGTATGGTTTCGGCAAAAGTCAAAAGCATTCCCCAAAACACTATTTGTTGTATGTGTGTGTACACACAAAAAAAACACTAAAAGGGTGATTGCGTGGTGGTTTGTGATGTAGTACTCTTGCGGGTCATCTTTGCCTCTCTTCCCTTTTCTCCCCAAAATGAGAGGAAAAAAAACTAATGTGAGTATGTAGCCCGGGTTTATTAATATATGGATGAAATGTTTCCCTTTGATGTTTCTATCAATCTCTATCTCCTAAATCTGTAATAATAATAATAAAAGTAAACGTGTGATCATAAACTTGGATTGGCCAGTGTCGTGCTCTTCTTTAATAAATGCCCTCTCTCTCTCTCTCTCTCTCTCTTTCTCTCTCAATACAAGCGAGGGAATCAAACATTTTTTAGTACGTGTTAAAGCTCATCGATTAAAGAGTGTGTTTGATAATTTTTCTGATAAATATTTACAACGGAGTGTTAAAAAACATTACTTTTTTTTCAACGGGCACAGTACATAGAGATACAAAAGAGAGAGAGAGAGAAACAGAGAGATTACGACCTTGGATCCTTCATTCATAACACGCAACACTGAACTTATGTACACATGCACAGTTTCCACCAACCTTTTTTTCTCCACTTTATATATAAATTTAATAAGAGCGTTCGTTGGGCAGTCTTCAATTTTTTTTACTTTCCCGTTGGCAACAAGTCATTTTTCCGCCCAAAAAAAAAACTTTCCCCCCGATAATCTATGACTTTATCACACTCGGCCTATCCCCAAATATTGACTTCCCCCCTCGAAAAAACGGAGGAAATACCCTCTTTTATTTTTCTACCGCCGACGAATCTTCCTGAAGGGAAAGAATTTATTATAATTTGAGGATTTTGTTGTGGATTTACTGGAAGGAAAATCGGAGAAAGAATGGGGACGTTAACAGAACCATAGATTGTGGGTCCAAAGGAGGAAAAAAATGTGACTTTGGAGTATTAAAATAGAGCACAAAATATGTTTTGATAAGGCCCTTTAGGAGTAGGTAATATAGTAGGTAATATAGTAGTAATATATAGTAGGTAATCCCCTATCATCATATTATTGAGTGCGTTCAAAAAAAAAACGTACTCAGCATTGATTTCAAAGTACACGAACCTATCCCAAACCCCGATGTTCCATTTTTATATTATATGTACATCTCTATTTTTTACACCTGCTACAGATAAGCCACTTGTAATTGATAAAAAAAATGTAGTTCTGAACAAAAAAAATAATAAAAGGAAATTAAAAGAATGCAAGTATTACGGGAAATCATCATCTCCATTACTATTTTTTTTTACCGCCCACGGTCCCGGTGAACTTGTTGAATTTTTTTTGGGCCTGATCAAGGTGTTCCTTTTTGTAATCATGACAAGTACAGGGGGCACGTGAGAGGGTAGGGAGGAGAGGGATTGTGATGGAGGAAGAAGAAGAAGGACATGTACTGGAATGAGGGAGATGGAAATAACGAGAAATATGTGGAGACTGAGATAGAGCGAAACAGGTAGACAGAGAGAAAGAGAGAGAGAAAGAGAAAGAGAGAGAAAGAGAGAGAGAGAG